>JAASGH010000007.1:0-192044 GCA_023334155.1 Globisporangium heterothallicum | reverse complement strand
AGGTTGTGATGGGTTGTGTTGTGAGTGAGCGGACTGTACCCGAGCGTAGCTCAGTTGGTAGAGCGATTGACTGTAGTGTGTAGATACTGTGTATCAGTATACTCGGAAATCAATTGGTCACCAGTTCGATTCTGGTCGTTGTGATTGTTTTCATTTGTTGCCAGATTTATTGGTTAATATTCCTGATTATCAATTTTGGTCGTATACATTTTTCCTACACTGTACGTTGGTCTTATATTCGGATATCATACTGTACCCCAATCCCATATTTGACAAGCTCAATCGTTCCTCCTATCCGCTCGAATCATCTCAAACGGGAAAGCAACACGCGGAATGAGCAGCGACCGGATCTTCGTGGGGCTCGAGACCTCCTTCAGCCATGACCTCCCGGCGACCCTCGACAAGGTATACGCCTCTGCATCCCATGTATCCATCCCTATCCATCTGCGCTGCTGAGCTTTCATGCGCTTGTCGCCACAGGTGTACGAAGACAAAATGAGTGGTGTCGTCGCTCCGCTTTTCCATCCAAGGTGTGCTCATTTTCTCTCGCTCTGTTCTGGCGCGTTTACCCGCAGTGCGCGCATATCAGCGGGTCGCAGTAGATGCTGATGCGTGTGTGTCTATTTGGTGTGTGACAGATTCAAGCGCGATGACTGTGGGATCTCGGACACTCGCGATGGTCCACAATCACGTGCGTTTGTGTTGCCGCGTTTTTGCAAACATGCATGGCTACGAGCCCGCTAGCACGTGCAGAGAAGCGCTGACGATTTGTGCTGTATTATGTGGAGTAGGCTCGGATTTGGTGATGGATTCCCGCGGGTGGACGTCGTCGGTGGTCGGCAATATTTCCAAGTGGATCAATTTGGACTCGGGTTGCCAACGCGGCCGCCTCGCTGCAGAGAAAGTGTTCAAGCAGGAAGTGGCGTGGGCGTCGCACCTTTCCGTGCCAGCAGTGCTGCTGCCCCCGCCGCGTCACCACACGAACTCGTCGAATTATGCGCGTGTCTTGAACCAGTCCGTCACGCAAGCGCAGTACATGCAGGTAATTGGCAAAGCACAAACGGTGTGACGGTACAATGCAACAACAGCGCGGACTGACGGAAGAACTCTTTTGGTCCCCCTTTTGTGTGTGCGGCGTGCAGTTCTGGATCCGCATTCCGCTTTCGTACCGCCTTGGCACGGGTGCACCGAAGTTGGCGCAGGGTGGTCCTGGACTGCAGCACAATGAGGAAGTATCGCTCGACGACGACAGTGGTGTCAGTCCCTGGGAGGTGCGTCGACGTTTATCCACAAAAGCATCTCTCCCTATCGCGGGAAGTACATGCTCACACTTTGTTGGGGACTTTCAAATCGCATTCGTAGGCATGGAACGCACTGCGCGCCAAGTGTGAGTACAACCCGAAAATCCACGTTGCACTAGAGATTACGGCGGATTTGCCATCGAGCGAAGAGCTGAAGCGCTGGCTGGGCGAACCTGTTCGAGTACGTTTCTTGTTCTGGCGCATTTGTGTTTGTCTCTGGTATTCAAAGTGCGATGTGGTCTCACGCGTTGCATTGTAACGTATTGTCCATTTGCTTGCCAGGCGGTGATTATCCCGACGAACATTTTCCTCACGAACCGCAAAGGGTACCCCACGCTCTCGCAACGCCACCAAAAGCTGTTTACGGACCTGTTCAAGTTCAACATTCAGTACTACTTTTCGGGTCGCCCTCGCCATCGTGGCAGCTTTTTGCCGTATGTGCAGTACATGCATTTTCTGTACGGCAAGAAAGACGGCATGGACTCGAAAGCGCTTTTCGAAGCGCCGTACTTGGATTATCTGCAGGCGCCGTTGCAGCCACTGATGGATAATTTGGAATCGCAAACGTACGAGACTTTCGAGCAAGACGCGTTCAAGTACAACCAGTACGAGAAAGCGATCACGAAGGCGTTGCAGCAAACCCCGCCGGAGAAAGAGTCGGTCGTGATGGTCGTCGGTGCTGGACGAGGACCCCTTGTGCGGTGCGCACTGCGCGCAGCTGTGCTCGCCGATCGGAAAACGCGGATGTTCGCGGTCGAGAAAAACCCAAATGCTGTAATCACGTTGCGCAACCTCAAGATCTCTGAGCGATGGGACAACGTCACGATCATCGCGTCCGATATGCGCCACTGGAAGACGGAGGAGAAGGTACGAGGCGCATGAGTTCGCAGAGAATTGAATGGCGATGACTGGACTTACCCAATGACTTTGCGTATGATATGCAGGCGGACATCATGGTAAGTGAGCTCTTGGGCTCGTTCGGCGACAACGAGCTGTCTCCTGAATGCCTCGATGGGGCTCAAGCTTTCCTGCATGGTGCGTAAACGACACATATCCCATGACTTCAGCGCGGATGACGGACTACTCATCTCGTTTCTACTTTGCAGAAAACGGCATCAGTATCCCTTGCGAATACACGTCGTACGCTGCGCCAATCATGTCGTCCAAGTTGTGGAATGAAGTGAAAGTGCACGACTCGCTCAAGAGTTTCGAGACCCCGTACGTCGTGCGGCTGCACAACATCTACACGATCGCCGAGTCGAAAGGGTTCTTCACGTTCACGCACCCAAAGTTCAACCAGCGGATCGACAATCGGCGCTACGAGGAGATGGTGTTCCAGGCGCGGGAGAGTGCGGTCGTGCACGGGTTTGCGGGCTATTTCGACGCCGTGCTCTTTGAGGATGTCACGTTGAGTATCAACCCATCGACCCACTCGGATGGCATGTTCAGCTGGTTTCCGATCTATTTCCCCCTGCGCGACCCTGTCTTTGTGTCGAAGGATGAAGAGTTGAGAGTGCAATTCTGGCGTCTCAGTGCGAACAACCGGGTCTGGTACGAATGGGCGATGAGCACGGACGAGGGCAAGCACCACTCGCCGATCCACAATCCAAACGGACGATCGTATTGGATCGGATTGTAGACCCAGCAAGCAGCTTACACGAAGCACCACTTACCTAGAGAGAGAGAGAGTGGAAAAGAGAGAGTGAGGTGCGTAGTGAAGCTAGCAATGAGATTTTCAGGCGACTCGGTTGGCTTCCGTCCAGGAATTTCAAAAGAAAAGCACAATTTTTCAACAAAGAGACAGCAGCAGACTCATTTTTTCCTTCTCACTCGCATACCAAAAGTGCTCGTTTCAAGAAGTAGTCACTCGGTGACGATTACAGTTCTTCGTGACTCGCGGATGCCGCCACCAACCGATCCGCGATTTTCGCTGCGATCGTCGTCGCACCGTTTTCGCCCGAGAGTTCGTCGTCGTGCTTCTGTTCACGGATTTCTCCACGAGGTTGCACGAGTGCGTCCCACGACGCCACGCTTCCGCCACCGACTGTCAAGAAGTGGTTCTTCAGCGCAAGTGTTTGGCTCTCATTGAGAGCGAAGTCCGTGAGAATCCTTTTCAGAAACTTCTCCTTGCGTTCTTTGCGTCGCGGCCACGCCGATTGCACCGACAATTTGTGGATTTGCGTCCAGGCATCAGCGATTGCGTTGTTGAGCTCAAAGTGCACGCGGCGGTTGGCCACGGGGTTCCTCTCCTGGAACTGCACCAATTGCAACGCCGTCGACGCGGAGATCGCTCCCGAGAAAATCGTGATGTTGTATGCGTGCCAGTTTTCTTCCACCGACGGATGCATTGAGACCGTTTTGTTGTTGTCCACAACGACCAGCGCCGCGGTCGCACCCGCGAGTTGCGCATTCGAGACAATCTCGAGCACGGAGCAATCCCCATCAACGCCTCTGCCACCTGCGACGAGAGCGATTTTCCCATCCAGCCGTGGCATCTTCTCGGTGTCAGAGTTCTGGCACACCACGCTAGAATGCAGCAACTGCGAGATCGGCAATGCCGGGTGAGACGGCAAGATGCTCCCATACGTCGCCGCCATGAACTCGCCGATCGTCGTGCTCTCTCCATCGGACGAGACAATGATCCCACTGCGTGTCGTCGTTTCTGAAACGTACTGCTTCTCGCTCTCGCTTCGTGGTGAGCACGCGTAGTGCGCTTTCCTCGTGCACACAATGGGGATCAGTCGCCCGAACACGCGCTCTCGGGCGGCGATCGACCGCAGCTGGTCTCCGGCCGATTTGCGGACCATCACGGATGGGATCGTGATCTCGCCTTCGTCGACAGTGGCGACTGGGCGGAACGCGCTTTCGTCGGTGTTGATCACGACAAGACCCGCAGCACCGGCAGCTTCAGCGTGTCTTGACTTCACCTCAAACGTGCACTCTCCTCGATCCACGACAAGCACCATCGACCGGTTCGCAGTGGCGGCAGCCTTCATCGCGCTTTCTTGCTCCTGTCCAAGCGAGTCGCAGCCAAAGCGGTTCTCATCCCGGAGCTCTGGAAACACGAACTCAACTTCCTGGTCGACCATTTTGCCGCCAAAGCTGTCGCGGAAGTACTGGATCGGGGTCACGCCATGGCGCAAGTACACTCGTCCCCAAAACGGCTCCTCCACGACAGCGGACTCCTCTTGCTCCACCACAGCGACCGTCCTAGTGGGAGCCGAAAGAGACGACTTGCTGGTAGAACCGACTCCAGTCGACGGCTCCGGTAAAATCGCCGCATGCTGCGCGTCGCATAGTTGATAGGTTGAGAACGCCGCGCAAGCAAGCGCAATCACCAACGCATCTCGCTTCATCGTTTTGGAGTGGATCGATGGGTTTACTTGGCGGCAACTTGCGCAATGCCTCAATGCCTCAATGCAGGTGTTTGGATTTTTCTTTCCATGAACGCCCCCTCAAAAGATCTTCCTTTTTGTTTGCGCATCAAAAACGATGTGACTGTTCAAGATCGCGACATGCGCTTGGACAGGTTATGCTATTGGAAAGGACAGGAATGGTGGTCATTGTGGATGGCTACATTGGTGTTGAAAGATCTCTTTTACTTGTCGTTCAATGGAGCAGCGAGATCAACGGATCTGTTGCTGTTTCTTTCTCTCTGGAAGGACTCCTCATTCTGAAATGGAGAGTGGTTAATTGTATGATTCGTGCCGTTGACCTTCTTGCGTCTTTTACTGTTGGGGGACATTGTCACTCCCTATGCTGGTGTTGGTTCGCGAGGAAGAGGTATGAAAACATCAGTCAAAAGCAAGTGCAAGCATGGCGGTCATTCACTTGACGCATTGCGAATAGCAACACGACTGTGCTGCGTCTTCCTGATATGGTCTGTCGATTAAATAGGATAGAGTATCACGGATGAGCTCAGCTACTCCTGCACACCTCACGTTGTCTTCGTTTCGGAGGTTGCACGAGCGTGTCGATTCCGCAGGCGGTATAAAAACCAACGTTTTCGAGTCCCGAAAGTTGTGTGTCAACATGCAGTCCCCTGTGATGTTCTCGTGTTAGTCTCCTTGTCCTAAAGCTATTTCTGTCTACCTGACACACCTTTGCATTGCGTTCCTATGGCTGTGTCTTCTTTCAAAAGAGCTCTTTTCGCTTCACTCACCATGCAGCCTAGACTTTGCACCATTTCACGCCGAGACACTCGAGGACGTCAAACGTCGGGTCTTTCAAGAGTGCGTCGTCGATTGCACTCGTTCGCGCGAGGAGTTTGCGGTACTTGAGTGCTTTCAGCGCGAGCTTGTACTGGTTGCTGTGGATACAAATGGAAGCGCTTGACGCACCGCAGGTACTAGTACCACTACCGCCGACGCCACCATCCACTCCTGATTGTGGCGGATCTGGACTGGTCTCGAATCGCCGCGCGTTCACGATCATGCGGCGTGTATTCTCGGCACTTCTCTCTCGAAGCGCTTCGTCGCGGTAACAGATCTTGAGGCGACGCACTCCAGGCAAATCACCCGTGGCCGAACGACGAATATCGCCGCGCTTGGGGATTTCCGACGCTGACATGCATTTTGAGTTCGTGGAGAGATCTGGTGTCAAAAGCGCTGACTGGAGATGCGCGACAAGCTGTTGCTTGTCTGTGAGACGTTGTGCCGCGCTCATCGGCTTGTCTTGAGCTGCCGACAACGGATCTTCATCCAACCTCCCATTCGTGTGCTTTAGCTTCGGAGATCGACGCGACGGCGACTGGGACTTTGCGCGCCGACTAGGCGACTTCTCGAGCATCCGTCGAACGTCTCGATCACACTCCTCATCCACACAGAGTGGCACGGGACCTCCCCAAAGCAACACTGTCGTATCGATCGCAGCAGGTTGCGAGGACTCGGAGTCCCTGTTCGGCATGATCGATCGGAGACGCCCGCAACGGAAGCACACTTTTTCGACCGCTCCTTCGGAAGGGAAGCGAGCGAATCGGGAACTGAGAGGTCGTGTTTCTGCGTCGCGGACTGCAGGAAGCAAAGAAGACGGAAAAGCCGAGAGCTGGAGCAGTGTTCTCAGACACTGCGGTTGCTGTCGCTGCATGTCGTTGTGCGGCCACCCCTTTCCTCCGCTCGAATTCTAAATATTTCTTTCTATCTTTCGACGCGCCTTTTCACTGCATCTGTGCCCATTTCGTGAATGCAGTCGCAGTTGTTGCGCTAGATTTAGGATTTCTTGGTTTGCTGCAGACACGATTTATCACAACACAGCTTGTTGTTGAAGGAACCTAAACGTCAGCGTGGGTTCACGATTGCTCCATTGCTTAGATTATACAGTTATAAACGGACCGCACATGCAATACAGCAATCAAGGACTGGTCGCTTCGATATCAACTGGTTGCAAAGCATTTAATGCTTGAAAGATGAAACGACGCATTACGTTGAACAGTATCCGCATGTGTTTGTCTCCGCAGGGAGTTTCTGCAGTCTCGCTCGAGACAGACGGGTCCATTTTCGCCAGACCTACGAGCTGTGAAAAAATGTGTTCTTCGCTTCCTTCATCGTTCCTCTTCTTCGCCGTGCTTTCGAGAAGCGAAATGGTGTCCCTCGATTCAAAAACGACGAGACAACGCTGGGCAGTAAAGTTGAAGTTGGACGAGCGGTTGCTCTTCCGCAAAGCATCGCGCGTTACCGCATCACATAAACGCGCAGACCGGAAATATTCGACGTGGTTTGTTTCACTTTCTCTGCCTGTCCCTGAAATGACACATGTGGCAACGCACAATGACCCGACGACACTCCGCGCAGACACGACTCCAAATTCTCGACGTGAACGCATATCGGAGCAGAAACAGCACAACTCGCGCTCGAGAAACCATTTCTGCAGGAGATCCCCAAAACGAACGACTCGGGTTCATTTTCTTTGAAGAACTGGAAACGAAAAATGAATCTCTTTCTTTATAAACCTGGATGGCTACTAAAAACTCCTTGTTCCATCATCTCACCTCTGATTGGCTAAAACTTGATTCCTGCAAAGCTGATTGACTATAATTTCAGTCCATCACTCTGACGCTGAATGGTGGTTGAGAATGGAGCTGTTTTGTTGGAGCTCCAATTTGAAAAAAAGCAGCGAGAGAGAACAGCGCAGAACGAAGAAGAGAGCCAAAATTCTCCTGGACGTGCAAGGCGAGCGCACAGGGCAATGACGACAGGAAGGACGACGAAGCGCTCGACGGCGGTGTTCATGCTGCTAGCGATATCGCTGATTGCAAGTGCTCAAGGCGTCTCCTCCGAGCACAAGCAGCTACAGCAACAAGAGAGCGACCAGGAGACCATCGATGCAACCGTGGACGCCCGCTTCTCTGCCGCTGTTTCCGGATGTGGACTCTGTCAGCGATCGGGGCAGTGCGACGAAGCGTTCCGAGGATCCCCCGGTCAGTTTTGCCAGACGCTGGTCTCAGGAGCGCCATGCTGCTGTCCACAGGACTCGCAGTGTGTGCTGAACAATGTGTACAACTGCCGATGCCGACGGACGGTTGCGAGTAGCACAAAGCCGAATGTGCGCGTTGTGTCGCACACCTCGACGACGAGCTCCGAGTCGCCAAAGTGGTCGACGCTGTTTTTCTTACTGATTATGCTGTGCTGCGTGTGCTGTTGTTGCTGCGCGTCGAAACAATCGCAGGATCGCCGCGATTACTATGCCCAGCCCGTGTACACGCCGACCCAGTATGGCACTGCGCCACAGAACGACAAGGCGGGCGGGTATCCAGGTCTGCAAGCGCAGCAGCCAGCGTACGGATACGCGTACCCATCAGCACCACCAGTGTACGAGGAGCCTGATCGCTACGATTCGAGTCGCGGTGGAGGGAATGGACTCGCTGCCAGTGCCGTTGGTGCCGTTGCGGGACTCGCAGCCGGTGCTTTCTTAGGGTCGGCGTTCAGTGGAGATGGTGGCGGTTCACGTCGCGAGACCACGGAGTACTTTGGCGGCGATACAGGGTACGGAGGGACTTCCGAGTCCACTTTCGAGTTCAGCGGTGACACTGGCGGCGACGATGGCGGTGACTTTGCTGGGGATTCATGAGCGCCAATTGCATTCAAACGTTGCGGTAGACAGTACTACATACAAGGGAAGGCTTAACATTTCCTTATAAAAGAAGAAAGTGTCAGCGAAAGCGAGTGGCGTCGCATACGTTGGTGGAGTAAAAACGAACCTGGAGTTGCCGATGCACTTGGTGTACTGATTCGGCATCCCAAGTCGTTCCCTCCCACCCCGAATCTGCATTCTAACGTGGATCTCAGCACTGCGGATATGTGGTTGCACCTTGAACATGCGGAATGGTACAGCAGAAATTGACGCTTGCTGATTTGGAAGCACGAGTTGGATTGGGAGTGCGTGTCCATTACAGCGAGTCCCAACGAGTAACTTGCCGCAATCCTTCGGTGCGATCGGTGAGCACATGGATGTCCACGTACAACCCCACAACTGCTTCAGTGACTCGCGGATGCTATATGCGTTGGAGAGGTTCGTGCATTGTAGAAATAGGTAGGAGCTCTTGACTGTATTGACTCGAGCGAGCGAGAGAGAGAGAGACTCACTGATAAAAATGTTTCCATGGAGCTCGCATTTTTCTGTTTCTTGTTTTCTGTTTTTGCGCATCGGAGACTGGAAGAGAGCGAGGGTGAGAAAGTGGACAAATCATTTGCTTTTCTACACACGGAGACAGAGAAAGAGCGGACGGCATCTATCTGATTTCCCAATGTCTATCAGCAGGGAAGGATTAGTCACACTCTCGTTGCACGACGATGCAAGCAACAGCATTTGTGCCAGTCCGATTGCGACGTCATAGCGTGATGCTGTCCCTCTAGTGGCGCATGCGCGTTCCATTGCAGCAGCGACGCATAACAGATCAGGAGCAAGTCGTTCCTCCTAATGTCCGCGTGCTGATTTGCGCTCCCTTCGCTTCACTTCACTTCACCCACCACGTGGGACCTCTGCTCCTTCCTCTCCCTCTTGCTCTGTAATCCAACAGCGCCAAAAGAATACAACAACCTCTAGTCAGAGCATAGCAGCGCAGCAGGCAGACTCCTCCTGTTCGCTGACTGAAGAAATCACATAGCTGCACTGCAGGAGGATCTCTCCGGATGTGGTGGTGTAATGCAGCATCCAAAACCTCCATCCCATTCTGCTCGTTTAAAGATGGCAGGGTGGCAATCTCCAACGTCAACAAAAGGATCTCCGAACATTTTGGCACTGCACCCACGCCATGCAGCCAGCAGCAGCAGCAGCATCCGAGCAGCACACTGCGTCGGAACCCATCATCGAAGCTGAAATCAGACTGGATGAAGAGTTTGGCTTCGTGGCGAAGTCGAGGACATCATATCCTAGTAATAGTTCGAACGTACAGTACCCATCAAGACGTGGGTACTGTAGGGATCGCAGGATCACAGAATGCTGTACAGTACATTTCAGTTTTTCAGTGTTGCTGCAGCGCGGACTGGCCATCAGCACTGTCGATATCACAGGAGATCGAAACGTTGGATGTGGACGGACAGGTGCGTTTCCATCCCACACTACACGTCCCACACCCCAAGTGTCGAGCGTTTGCTTCTTTTTTGCTTTCCTTGCTTGCTCGCTTTTCTTCCAGGATAAAACGAGAAAGTCGCTGATGCATGCATCTCTCCCTATGGCGAGCAACGCCGCCGCCGATCTTGAACGGATGCCTCGATGTCTCGCGCAACACAGAGATGTCGGTCGACTTCACCTCAAGAGGACACACTGGCTCGATGGACAGCAACAACAACAAATCACCGCGGAAAACAAATGACACGCTGCGAATGCTCCTTGGCTGAGTACAGCGTTGCCTACAGCAGCAGAAAAGAAGTGTTTTTATGTGGTCACATTGCAGCTCAACCGCAGCGTTTTCGCTCTCTATTTGGAGTGCCGGATGGATTGGTCGGTAATCGCACCGGGTTTACCCAATCGATCGGAGCTGCTCAGCGAGCAGAGTCTGTTTTCGATCACGCACATAAGCATGTGCAAATGCTCACCAGTCTGGCGATCACTCGCGTGAAGACACATCCGTGAGTCCGGTGATAGGGAGCGTAAAGAAGGAGGAAGACACACTATCCCTTCGAGCGTGCCAAAAGTGAGGGCACGAACTCGACAGAAAGCAGGCGCATCTTGGTTCGGAAGGAGAACGAGTGTGGATGCAAAAAAGTTTGAAAGTTTCGAGTGAGGCTGGAGAAAGAAAGAAAGAAAGAAAGAAGAAGTGGAAAATGAGGTGAAGGCTGCATACAGTTGCCACCTTGCCGATCAGCAGAACTCCACCCTGTGCTATTCTCTCGAATACCTCTATAAATCGCATCGAGGCTCTTTATTGCTGCTGCAGTAATAGAATCCGTTTCAGTACGAGAAACACCAAGAAAGGCGTTTTCCATCTCTCTCTCTCGATAATGCCAACACAGCAACCTGTTATCCGAGACGAAGTAAACCCAACAGAAAGATGACTGATTGGACGAGAGCGTAAAAAATAGACAGAAATGTGCGGGAACAGAAAAAGAACCGATGCGACTCATCCGGTGCCACTCTGTGCGCTGGCTGCACCCAGCCTCATCCTCCAGCTCTCCCTTCCTTTCTGTCTTTTCGGTCTTTCCAGCGAAGAGCTCAGGTCAACTTGCCTTCCCTTCCGTCCTTCACTCGTCAACTCGCCCGCTGCAGCGCACATTCTCGCTCCTTGACACCAAACACCCGAAAACGAACGATGGGCACTCGACAGATCAATCCACAGCAGCTCGAACGCATCGCCGCGAAGCTCACAATGTGCTCCCGCTCGCTGCAGAAGCAGATTCTGACGCTGCACAGGGAGCTCGCCGAGACCAGACAGGAGATCCTCGCGTCGCACCAGGACCTGCAGGATGGACTCGCACGCCTCAACGAGATCGACGAGTACGTGTGCGAAATCCAGGACGAGCTGTGCTTCCAAAAAGAGTACAAGTTCACCCCCGAAGAAGTGCGCAGTCGCGAAGACCAGCTGGAAGAGCTGCAGGAAGAGCGCCAGGAAGAGATCACGCTCTTAGAGCACGTGCGGTCGATCCTCGGGCTGCATCAGGCGTCGCAGAGCAAGCTCCGCGTCGTGATCGCAAAGCTCGCGAGGGACCTGTGCGCGATCAAGCGCAAAGAGCAGTTGCTCGTGGTGCTCGCGTTGCGCTCGCGCATGGTGAAGCTCGTCCCGCAGAAGCTCTTCTAAGCGTCGAGAGAGCGAGAGAGAGAGTGAGAGAGTGAGAGAGAGAGAAACACCGCTCTCACTTTGATAGCCAATGTACCCTAGAGATAGTGTGTTTTGCGTGTGCCCTATAGAGAACCGAGACAAAGGAGACGAGAAAGCAGCAAGCGAGCGCAATAGAATGTAGATATCGATACTTCCTACGTCCTTATTTAAAATATATCCCGTCCATATCGAATGCTTTCCTTCCATCGTGCACGCGTGCTGAGTTCGTCGATCGACTGCGGCATATTCGCAAACCACTTGAGCGCGAAGATGCTCGAACCACATGAATGCCACACTATGTCGAGTGGTCGACAAGTGGCGTGGGCCACACTATTGAGAGTTTTCCATACTTTTTTGCTCGAGATTTTGTGCGGGAATTCTTGCGGATTGAAGTTCTCGTTTCTCATCAGATCGCGCAGACCAAGCAAACGCCAGACGAAGAAGCAGCAGGTTCGTAAGAGATCCGCGTGCGCGACGCAGGGCTCGTTGTGGGAATCTGTGTCGCGTGAGTGTGGCAGGAGTGGACGCGTTCCCGACTGACCCATCGCCTCTCTCTTTCTGTTGATGCGTTCGGTTTGCTTCTTTTGCCAGTGGTTCTTCCTCCGCAGTCTCGGATCAGGAGAGGAAGCAAAGGAAATGGAGTCGACCAAGCCGTTTGTTCTCGATGCCCAGGGCGAGGAAGACCTGCTGAAAGAGGCACTGCGCAATACCCGCGACCAGGCGTTCCGCATGAAGCGCTCGATGGATACGGGAGAGCTGAACGGCGTCTTGAAACACGCCGCCGAAGTGCTGCGCGAATTGCGCACGAGCCTCTTGTCGCCCAAGAACTACTACCAGCTCTGTGCGTTTGTATCGCCACGTTCGTATCGTCGTGATGGGCGGGTTTCACACTCACTCTCTCTCTCGCTCGTGTGTGTGTGTGTGTGTCTGGATCCACTTGTTTGTATGTTGTAGATATGCAGGTGCTGGATGAGCTACGACATTTGGAGAGCTACGTCGAGGACCTGCACAAATCTGGCACCTCGATCCGCTCGCTCTATGAGCGGGTGCAGAGTAGTGGGAATGTTCTGCCGCGTCTGTGAGTTTTGCATTTTCGCTGCTCGCTCTTCATCTTCTTCAATGATGCGCTCACTCGCAGCGAACTCTCCATCCTGTGACGCTGCAGGTACTTGCTGGTGACGGTTGGATCGGTGTACATCAAGTCGAAGGAAGCGCCAGCGCGGGAAGTGTTGACCGATCTCGTGGAGATGACAAAGGGGGTGCAGTACCCTCTGCGCGGACTTTTCCTAAGGAACTACCTATCGATCTGCGTGAAGGACAAGCTGCCGGATGTTGGCAGTGAGTATGAGGGCGATGGCGGTACCACGGAAGACGCAATCGCATTTCTGTTGCAGAATTTCAGCGAAACGAATCGTCTGTGGATTCGCATGCAGAATCAGAAAGCAGGCGCCGCGGCGGCGAAGGACAAGGCGATGCGTGAAAAAGAACGGCAAGATTTACGTATCTTAGTCGGCACAAGTCTGGTGCGACTAAGTCAAATGGAGGGGATCACACTCGGTGTGTACTCTGCGCAAGTCCTGCCAAAGGTGCTCGAGATCATCGTGACGTGCAAAGACAAAATTGCGCAGCAGTACCTCATGGATTGCGTCATTCAAGTGTTCCCAGACGATTTCCATCTCCAAAACTTCGAAAAGCTACTCACGGCGATGGGCCAATTGCACGAAGGCGTTGATGTCGCGACGATCTTGCTTGCACTGTTGGAACGACTCTCGCAATACCACGAGACCATGGGGGAGAAAAAGCACCTCATCTACGGCTCGGATAGCGACAGCTCGCAGAAGAAGCAGGACGAGGTTTTCCAGTTGATCATGAATCGCGTCATCAAGCTCACTTCCAAGGCAGACGTGGAGACGTCCTCGAAAACTCCACCAGAGCTTTCTTCGATCATGTCTCTTTTCGCTGGTTTGACTGCGTTTACACTGAAATGCTTTGACACGCGCACGAAGTTCCTGCGCGAGGTGATGAAGTGCTGCTTGACATTCTTGCACGACCAGCAATGGAATGAAGGCACGGAGAGACAGGACGCCGTGTTCAAGTACCTCAAAGAGCTGATACTCAACGCGATGGAAGAACTGAGCTTGAGTGACCTGATGAGTGTCGAGTCTGTGAGCGAGCTCCTGAAGTTGTTGCCGTGGAACACGACCCGAAAGGGTGTTGTTCTCGAATGGATCGATATTCTCTTGCGACGTCATGAACAAGTCTGCTCTGTGGACCAAATTGAGTTTCTGATCGACTTACTTACGCCATTGATTCGCGACGACCCGAACGACACTCCTCTATCCGTTGATCCAACAGGCACGGACCGAGACGGCTTTGAAATGGAGCAAACGAAGCTTTCGAAGGTGATTCATTTGATGAAAAGCGAAGATCTGGATGTGAAATTCCAAATGTTTTCCGTCGCACGGCGAGCGTTCGGCCAAGGTGGCGTCTTCCGGATCCGATTCACGCTGATCCCATTGATCTTTCAGTCGCTTGCACTTGCGCGGGACTTCGAGCAGCAAAAGGAGCGGTCGAAGACACTGCCTCGAGAAGTGCTGCAGTTTGTCCACGAAATGGTCACTGCGTTAGCCTCAAAGTTGGAGCAAATGTCGGTGACGTGTGTGAACCTGTTTCTGCAGTGCGCGCTGGTTTCCGACGACTGTAAGTTCGAAGCAATCGCGTATGAGTTCATCACGCAGGCATTTATCGTGTACGAAGATCAGATAACGCATTCGAGAGAGCAATGGAAGGCGCTAGAGCTAATGGTTACGTCACTGCGCGCCACGCGCAACTTGTCGAGCGCAAACTATGAAGTGCTCGCTACGAAAACGACGCAGCATGCTGCCAAGCTCCTGAAAAAGCACGAGCAAGCAGCAATGGTGCTCAACTGCGCTCATTTGTTTTGGGTACGATTACTTCCTTGCGCGCGAAGCTATGGCGTTGAGTGCGGTGGTCATAGCTGATGGTTGTACTTTGTTTGTTAGCACCCAAGCCTTGAAGATGGCAAGCGAGTGCTCGAGTGTCTCCAGCGATCTCTGCGTATCGCAGATGCGTGCACTGGATCGTCATCCAGTCAAGTGCCTCTGTTTATTGAGATTCTGGAATCGGTACGTGCTCCTCAAGCTGGCGCTCTTTGCTCTCGACTGTTCGAATCGCGTGGAGCTCATCGGTGCTGCTTTGTTCTTTGATCGTTTCCAGTATCTTTACTTTTTCGAGGCGAACACTCCCGAAGTAACACAGAACTACCTGAATGGGCTGTTGGCGCTCGTGAAAGATCACCTGGAGAACATGGAACATGGCCAGACAAGAAGCGAATGCGAGATCCGATACCGAGACATTTTACGATACATGGACACCAAGGGGATCTCCTCGTCGGGACCATCAACGGTGTCCCCGTAGGTTTGCTTTGTGATGCGATCCTTTGTGTTGTAAGTAGTACTGTTCTTCTTCTGACGAAGCTACATCCTTTGTGAGTAAAAATGCATGTATGGTTGACACATACTCCCTCATCGAATCGAATCGTGCCATTCGAAGAGAACCAACTGAAGAGTCAATTACATCACCCGCGACGAATGACGTGATGAAGGTGCACCCGACTCAAAAAGCATGGTCCACGGAGCGACGACATTGCTCAGCGCGTCCAACACTCTCTCTGGTGCTCCGTCGGAGCCAACGTGAAGCTGAAACTCGGATGCAGTCGCACCTTCCTGGATGAGACTCAGCAGTTTGCTGCCGCGAGAATCCGAGAGCAGCACCCGCTGAAGATCTCCAGACCGAACGAGTTCATTGGAGTGACCGAGAAAATGCTCATTCTTGCCGTGGAAGAACACGACGGACGCAAACGTTCCTGTCTATCGACGAAAAGAAGACAATCCTGTTAGCACCCCGACAAAGAGCACACATTGCATCACACAAGACTTCTGACAGGGACACACACGTACTGTGAACATCTGCACCGCAATGTGAAGGAGACCTGGAGGTAGCGACGCGTCTTTCTGGTTGTCTCCTGCGATTCGGAGGATTATCGTGGTGCTGCTGATGCTGGGGTTTGAAAACCCGACATGGCTATCTTCTTGGTTGCGCGTGAGAAGCGACGTCCGCTGCAGAATGGGGAAGCAGTAGCTCAGCGCCTGTGCGACGCGCTTGAGGAGCTGCTGGGTCGGGAGACTGTCTTCGAGATAGCAGTGGCGACCTGGGAGTTTTGGCGCGGGCAATAGCGAGTACAAGACACTCCCCGTGTCGGCGTTCATGAGAAATTGGCGCGTGACCTCGATCGAAGAAGTCGTGTGCATTTTCGCGACGGAGTCGGATATCCCAGCGCGGATATTCTCTGTGCTGTTGTCTTCGAGGATCGCAGACATAAACTCGTTCTGGAACGTGAGAAACACGTCCATTGTGCCATCGTCGGCGTCGTCGTTGCTGCGCATTCCCCCCAAGGCGCTCGTGAGCGTGTACTTTTCAGCCATCTCCTGCGCATCGGCTTTGCTCTCGATAAGAATCGTGTCGACCTGGTCTTGGTAGCATCGCAGGAACTCTTTCAAGATCACGAGACCCTTGAGACGCGCCATGTTCAGCATTTGTGGCTTGCAGGATCTCCCGCTGCTGGCGGTAGCAGCAGCAACCGGAGTTTTGCAAACCACCACCGTGGAAATCTGCGAGATCACATCGGAGCACGCAACCAACGTGTACCCGTTGCGGAGCTCCAGCTGGGAGTACTCCTGCGCCTTGGAGAACTGAAACAAGCTCGCGATCAGCAAGCCAAGTTGGGTGTAGTGGAAAGGAAGGGTCGTGTCCAGTTCCCACTGGACCAGGACGCGTCCCGTCGTCGTGACGATCAAGCATGCGACGCACGGCATCTCTTCCGACTTGGAGCTGTTGGTGTTTATGCAAGTGGACGGGAATAAGGTGTGATCGAGGTTTGTGTGTGTGTTTCTTCTGGTGTAAAAAAAGAACTTGCACAATTCAAGCATTTCGAGAAGAAACGCATCGCTATTGACGCACCTGGATGTTGGAGATCTGGAGACTCCAAGTGCGATTACTTTTCAACTTTCTAGGATTGCTTGCACAGGTCGCTATCGTTTCGAGCAGCAGCGCCCGCCGCAGCGTCGACGTCGAAGGAAACCGCGCGAGTTGGTAGCTCTGCACCAGCGTCAGGGCTACCTGGAGGACTTGGCGGGAAGATCGGGATCGCAGGGAGCGGCATCGACACCGAGTTGAAGAAGTCGCGCGTGCTCCTGCTGGAGTTCTTCTGCGATGCCGCGCGATCCACGGGACTCGCGAGGAGCGCCAACTTGGCGCGGATCTCGTCGATTTCGCAGTCCACCTTGTCTGTCTCGGTCACCACGGCGACTTTGTTCTTTTGGTAGGCGAGTTTCAGCGAGTCCGTGTCAGTCTTGGTCTGGGATTTCAACTGCCGCGCAAACTCGGCGTGCTCGGTTTGCATCTCGTCGGCTTTCTTTGCGATCCCATTCTCGAGCGCAAACACTTGCTGAATATGCTTGGTTTTCTTCTGCGCGATCTCGCGCTCGAGTTGCACGACACGACCCATCATTTCCTTCTGCTGTGTGAGCAAGTGACGCTCTTCTTCGTGGAAACTCCGCTCTTTTGTTACCATATGCTCCGTGGCGCCACTGAGGTCGTTCCCCGAGCGCGAGCGCTCTTCCATCGCTGCTTTCTCCAGCTCGACCGTCCGGCTTCGTGTCCAGGCAATGTCGTTTTCCACATTCCGCACACGCACGTCGTGCTTCAGCTCCATGGTGGTCATCTCACGCATCAAGCGATCCAGCTCGGATTTCTTGTCGCTCAACTCTCCGAGTAGCACGCGGCGCACCTCGGAGAGCTGTTTCGTGGATCGTTCGAGCTGCTCCTCATACAAATGCTTGTGGTTCTCCGCCGAGAAGGATGAGTTTGTGTCCTGCGCTTTCGCCGCCTCGACATCGCGTGCGACAAGCTGTCTCTGCTCCACCAGCTCACGAACATGCTGCTGGTACTGCCGAAGCACAATGACGCTCCAGTTCTTGATCGATGCAAACACGGACTGGAGCAGCGCCTGCTCTAAAGTGTCGTGCTCGGATGGACCGCTCGCTTGCTCTTTGTACTCTCCCACAGCCTTCTTCAAATCGGATTTGTACTGCGAAAGCAGTGCTGCTAACCCATCCGAAAAGGATTCGCGTGGTCTGCAGCATACCGAAGCACACACACAAAGGTTAGTACGGACGAAGCGAAACGGTTGCGATGTTTCACTTACTTTGCTGCCAGATCGTTCGCCATGTCCTCTAGATTATGAGGCAATACCTCCTGGAGGATCTTTCTGCAGACTTCGCTCGATATCGCTGAGTTTTGCCGCGCCATCGACTCAGCGCTCTTCTGCACCTGGTTCTCCCATGCTGCCAGATTTTCCTGGAACGCCGTTTCCTGGAGCTTTTCAGGTAGAATCGACCACAGCTCGTTGATTTTGATCATCGCTTTCTGGATACCGCGGTAATGAGCCACTTGAAGGTCGCGCGCAGGAAGAGCAGTCTCCTCTTGAAGCGAGGAGGACACCGCTGCGGTCGCTGCTTGATATGCCTGCTCTGCGGCGTGAAATCCGTCCGCGATCGAGCTCTTCAAGAGCGTGTTGGACGCCACGGTGATTGTTGGCAGGTTGCTGCTGTTGAGCGCCTTGACGTAC
This sequence comes from Globisporangium heterothallicum, assembly GCA_023334155.1. Classification (NCBI taxonomy): domain Eukaryota; phylum Oomycota; class Peronosporomycetes; order Pythiales; family Pythiaceae; genus Globisporangium; species Globisporangium heterothallicum. The sequence goes on along the minus strand of JAASGH010000007.1, from coordinate 173,782 downwards.
GTTTCGAGCACGACCACGAATTGCTCTGCGCGCAGTGCTTTCCCCATCAACTGCTTTGGAGGCAGCGACGAGTTGGCTTTCGCGGACAAGTACGACGCGTACAATTTATCGATCGACTCGACAAATTGTGCACGAAGCGCATCGCGCTCTAATGCGTGCGACACGGCGACAGACGTTCCTTCGACCGGCCGACTCAGTGCGACGCAATCGCGCGACGGGAAGTACGAGTTGAAGTACATGCGGTGCGCGTTGCGACGCATCACGGCTTCGCTGAAGCCAGGTTCGTCGCGGAAGCATTTCTCAAAGTACTGCAGCGGTGTCAGCTTCTCACCACCGTCGCCATTCAGCCATTTGACTTTAAAGTTGTGCGCCAACCAAATGAATTTCGGCGCATGCTGCTTGAAATCGCTTGCTATACGTGCACGTGAACGCATACGAAAAAGCAAATACACATTGTTTGCGATCAGCCTCCAAGCGTTTGCATTCACAGACAGGCAAACATTTCCGTGCACGTACCAACGCCAGCCTCGTCTTGGTTCGCCTTAACACGGAGGATCTGCGCAATCTCCGCGAGCCAGTCGAGTTTCTCAACCGCCGACGCACCGATCTCTCCGTCGTCATTGTAGACCAGCGCCGAGGACAGCAGGAGCAACAGGGCGAGGCGATGCTTGCGGTCACCCGCAGTCTCGTCCTCCCACGTGCCGCTCGAGAGCACGATCTTGACGCTCTCGCCATTATTGTCTCCGCTTGACACGGTGGCAGGCTGCACAGGAACCCAGAGCCATAGCAGCACGTGGCTTTGCGGCGCGGCAAAGCCGCACTTCGAGTGCAAGAGCGTCTTGAGGAGCAGCTTTTTCCCCGTCGCCTTGGGACCGAAGATCCCCAGCACGTGGATATTGTGCGCATGCACGTCGCGAAGGACCGCCAGTGCGTCTGCTTCGATGCGCAGCTCGCTGGCGGAGTCCGTGGCGCTGCGGGAGATCAGCGGCAGCGCGCGCCATTCGCGGTTGTGCGCTGCTGCAGCTGGTGGTGGCGCCATGCTGATTTGCTTGTTGCCTTGGAATCAAAAAAGGCAAGTAAGGAAAAAGGAGCAAATCGCTCCGCACTTTTTTTTTTCCGGAGAGTGGCGCGCTCCACATTTCTGCAAATCAGTTTGTTGATATGCCTGCATATTAGGTTTACAAGGCCAATATATTATTCGGCAAAGGAGCATATCCAGGTCGGGTTCAGTGGCTCGCTCTCGACCAAATTGACGTGGGTGAATGAACTGGTCATGAAGCAGAAGAAAGGTGTGTCGTGGGATCATTGCTCGCTAATTTCCGAGATTGAACAAAGTACGCAAAACCTTATTTCCGGTTGGCAAAACTATGAAAGAGTATAAACCCGCATATTTCCGACAAACAATCTAAAGATCAAGAATATTTAGCACTTATAGACTATGAAGCTGACAAAAAAATCACCCAACCAAGTACGTTCGCGCTAATTTCCGAATCCACAAATCAGAATTTGGTGCGAACTTAAGGAATGCCTCCTACATTCTTCAAGACCACCGAATATCAAAGTGAAGGTTGTAGCACACGTCGGCTGCACCATGCAACAATCAAAAGTGCACTCGAAGAAAAATGCTCATTCATGCATGCCACTGCGGCTTTCTTTTGTCTAGGGACCATACATGCATCTCGCTCTCTTCTCTCGCTGTGTGGGCCAAAGCTACCACTTGAAGCGGCGACCAATGAGCTCAAAGAGCTGCTCGTTGTAAGGAGCGTAGAAATCGCGAAGCTTTTGCTCCATCGCTGGGTCGATCGGGTCATACGCACGTGTGTTCTTGCGCTCGGTGTCTTCCACGTCGTGCGCCGCCAGATCCAGGAACTCGAACGCACGGTTCGCTTCACGCTGCGTGCCCTCGGCGGTCTTCATATCGTCCAAGTCGATCACGAGGATTTGGTCGCGAGGAAACACACGAAGCCATATCCCGAGTTGAAGAGCGTACAGACCACGACCAACGTACGAGTGGGCTCCATGCTCATGCGACAGCGCGTCTGCGTACCGTTGGAAATTGTCAAGCGCCGCATCGTTCCCATCTAAAAGCGAGTCTGGAGCGACATTCGCAGCGTCGAGAAGCTTCAGGTCGTCCTCAACGATCTGCGCAAAGGACTTGCCCTTCACCGCTTGACGCATGCGCAGCTGGACTGGCGTGCCAGTGGGGTCGGCGGTCATTTGGTAATGGGAGAACGCGCGCTTCGTTGGGTTGCGCAGCATGACGATCAACTTGATATCCGGATACAACTACGTACGAGCAGACCAAACCAGGCACACCACATGAGCACAACGTCGTCATCACCACCCCAGCATTGCGAAGTTGGCACTCACCAACTTTAACCGCTTTGCCACAGGCTCGCCGTACAACAGGTAGCTTGGCGTCGATTCTCCGATTTGGAAAGGTGGTCGGAGCTCGTTGCCGCGCTCACACTTCAGCGAGAGAAGGTACTTGATTCTAGAAACCATTGAGGACGAGTGAGCACGATCAGGTTCGCGTAGCAAGATAAAGCTTGGTGTAGCCCTACAATGTACCTCAAGTCGTCGAGCGAGTTGCCTTCGAGGAGAATATCGGCGGGAATATCGTCCCCAGCGCCACCTGGAGAGTACAGCTTCAGCACCTTTTCGTATTTGGCGCGCTCGTCCACTGCCACTTCGTGCTTCAATGCTGCATCCCACGCCCAGTCGAAGAAATGTGGCTCGCGCCGCTGTCCTTTCATCGTGTGAGGGTGCTGACTCAAATACTCGTACAGCGAGGTCGTGCCGCACTTTTGCGCGCCGATGATCACCCAGTTGGGAGCGAAAAGCTTTGCCACGCGCGCGTTTTCGACCTCTTCACACATTCGCACATCCACGAGCGTGAACATCTCCAGCAGCTTCTTCCACAACGAGTCGACGAAAGCGCGGTCTTGTCCGCTCAACACGTTCTTCCCCAGCGCTTTCACGAACGCTTTCGCATTGATCTGCTCGATAAAGTAATGTCGACACGCTGTAGTGAGCGCAGCGCTCGCGTCGGCGTTGATACGATCCGTCACGATCTTCTCCATTTCGGTCAACAGCCGACCCGCTTGCTTCTTCGCCTGTTCTTCTGCTTGCACGTCGACCTCCTCAACCAACTCGACCCGTCCGCGCACTTGGCGGCACATTTGTCCCGCAGGGAGCGTCGTCTTGTTCTTGATCTCGTGGGTTTTCTCAACGTAGTCAAAGATAAGGTGGATGCGGTGGTGGGTCGTTGGATTGTGGACGCTGTGCTTGGCAGCGTTGTTGAGCTCCACGATCGTTCCTTCGTTGAATGCGTATCGCGTCATCGATTCTTCAAGAGCGCCGCTGCAGAATGCAACCTGACAACAGCACCAACGTGGTTACTTTCCCAGCGCTGCAGCACAACAAAAACGAGAACCAAGTCAAAACCGAGCTACTTCCGCACCTCTGGGAACGTGACGATCGGCACGTGAATGCGATGGGTTTTGCTCACCCAAGGACTATCAAGCATACCGCAATAGAACAAGGATCAGAGTTACACCGACGAAAGAGGTGCATGGCGACGTAGAAAGAAACCCACCCATTGTCGTGATGCGCCGGGATGAGCGCATCGCCCGGCATTCGCGCGAACAGGCATCGCACCACCTACACAGCACAAAGCGATCCCCGCGGTCGTCGTCACAAAACCACGATCCTCGAGACTGCGTTCCATTCTCCATCGGACGAAAATAAACCAAACCTACCTGATCTGGGTGCACGTCCATCGCTTTGAAGATCTGCTCCAAGTGCGCTCGGTACTCTTCGTAGCGCGGCAGAACGAACACATTCTCCAATTGCGTGTCGGAGAAAATGCACATGATGTTCTCGACACCCAGTTTGTCGTGGAATGGACGCTGGAAGTACACGTTGTGCTTGCGGTTGTACGCTTCCTGCCAGTTCTCCACGGGCAACTGCGTCAACTGGGCGCGCAAGTGCGAGATGTCGTACTCGCCGACGAGCGCCGCGTACAGCAAGTGCGCGTGGTCGGCGGGAGCGCGCATCTCCGTTGGAACGCGCTTGTGTGCGAGCGGGATGCACGCATGACGCGGAGGGTCCGGCGCATCCTGTCGCTGGGAGGAGGACGGCGCCATGGAGAGCGGTCTGGTGATGTCTTGCGCAGTTCGCTGGGCTGTTCGGAGGCGCGGCTTAGCAAGTGCGTCGAACGTATGTAGCTCTTGGCGCTGCTCTCGGCCAGTGGGTCATTCGGGCATTTGATGTGCATGGCGCGTGTCACCGACACATCGACACACACTCCTTCCTTTCTTACCTTCAGTGCGATTCCACACCACCCAATCGAGACGAATGGGTGGAAGTGTTGATCAGAAATGCATGTGGGTGATTGGGTGCAACATGGAGCGATGGGTTAAATTCGAAAAACAACAACCTTTTCTCGTGCTTGAGAGCATGGCACCACAACTAACTGCGCTCAACTGCTACCTCTTGGACGGGGTCGCGGGATTCCGAAGACCGCTCTGCTTGCCACCAGCACCCCCACTGCCTCCTCCTTTGGCTGCCAAATTCTTCCTCTTGAGCGCTTTCTCTAAACTACTTTGCGCACCTTTTTTCTCTGCGGTGTGTGGACGTGAGGGTGGTGGCGATCCAGCGCTGCCGTCCGCGTCGCTCGGGACTTCGTCGCCAATACTACTACTCTTCCCTCCGTTTCCAGCGTCGCTCTCGTTCAACTCGAACGCCGACTTCGACTGCGCTCGGATCTCCATGGTTTCCTCGTCCTTGGATCCGATGGCTTTCGTCGATGCTGGCGTCTTTGTCGCCTCGACGTTTTGCTTCTTTTGCAGAATGTTTTCCATGATCTTGCTCTTCCCAGCACTCGGCGCCTGTTTGTTGAGCAGCATGTACGTCCCAAAAGGCTTCGGCTCGTCTTCCTTGTCTTCGTCATCGACTCCACCATTCCCATCCTCTGCGTCCTCATCCAGCTGAGTTCCGACAGATTCCTTAGCGTCGACTGCTAACCTCACGCTGCTCGCTGAAGAGCTCAGTGACGCTGAATCCTCGTCTGCCGTCGACGTCGTTTCCACGTCCGGATCGCGATCTGTTTCCTGCTCTGGAGGAGGACGTTGAACAGCAGAATCCATGATTCCACCCGCCATTTCGCTCGCTTCTGCCTCTGCAGGACCACTCGAGTCCGCGACTTGTTCGCTTGGCTCTTCCTTTTCCTCCGTGACGGTATCTGCTGGTACAATTGCATTCGCTGCAGTATATTCTCGAGCAGGGTCTGCGGTCAGCAATGTCTTTTCAGTGCTGGGAATCTGGACCGATCGTTCACCATCTTCTCGAGACTTTTGCGAAATATCGGTTCGGGTGTCCGAGTGAATGTGCGTTTCTTCCTCCGCGCGGTTTCCTCGCATTGCTCCTGAGTGGTTCGCCGTCTCTTCTTCTCCCTGAACAGTGGCGATCGGCGAGTCCGCGAGGAGTCTGGATCCTGCACCGGAAGGCAAGCCACGAGGGGATGGCGTTTTCCAGTTTTGAAACATGCTCTTTGCTCGTTGCGTCGGTGACTGTGATTTCGCTTTCGCCGGTGACTTTAGCGTCTCACCTCCACCTGCTTGGTCACCTCCGCTTTGCCCAGCAGTCTTGCTCTTATCGTCACGATGCTTCTTCTTCAACACCATTTCCAGCGCTCGTTTCTTTGGCGACAGCTTTCGGTTCTGTAAGATAACGTAGGCGCCAGTCGGTGGTGTCTCGTCTGCGTTTTCAGTGTCAGTAGGAGCGTTCTCCAGTAGACTGTGTGCTGCCACAGTGTGGTCTGCACTAGTATCACGGAGACTTGACGTGCTCGTATCGGAACGCATAACTGGAGTCCCTGGACTGGATTTGGATGGCGATTTGGAGCCGCGTGAAAGCAGTGGGGGCAATCTCCCAACTTTGCTCATCAGCTTGTAGCTCAGCGACTCGCGTTTCTCCTTCAACTCGCGCAGCACATTTTGACGCTTGACGAGAATCTTCGATTGCGGATCCGCGCCTGGACCAAACCTAATGGACGAGCTTACGAACTCTTCCTTCAGCGTGCCTTTCTCAGCAGCCTCCACTTTCGTTGCTGCCAGAGCAGCAGCATTATTCTGCTCTTCTTGGTGGTGCATACGTACGCAGTGCATGCCGTAGAGGAAATGCTCAAAGTCCACTAGATCGGCATACGCCGGATCCAGGTCATGCAGGAATTTGAACACCAATCCCGATGAAACATGCACACCCAGCTGGTAAATCGACTGCGAGATGACGGCATGCGACACCAAGCCTAGCTTTGCCGCGTCGGCGTCCTGGAAGATGATGTGGAACGCGGTGATCTCGTCCTCGGTGAAGCACTCGATCGCTTTTTTCACAGTCAAGCGACGCTGCTCAGCGAGCATGCGATGCGCTTCCTGGCGGCGCTCTCGGAGCACCTGCAGGTACCGGCGTCGTGTGATGCTAGTGACAAGCCTCCGCTGGATACGAACGGCAGCATTGAAGCGGATCCGCTCGTAGAGACTCAGCGACGCATAGTATCGCGCTGCAGCCGTGGCAGCATCAGGTTTGATGCGCAGCGCCTCGCGACCGTAGCGAACAAGGCGAACCATCCACGTGGTTTGCCACCACGTGCCCAGCGTCGACCAGATGATCTGCAAGAAGAGCACAGCTGGCTCGACGATCAGGAAATGGAAACTCAGTCCCACACTCCAGCAAATGATGCACTCCCACGCGGTGGTCTTGCCCAACTCCATGGAGCTGTGGACGACCAAGTAGCTCATGATCGCGATCCAAATGCCACAAAGCGCAAAGACCACGTACACAATCGACGCCGGGTACGGAACATCGGCGATCTCTTCCTGGTGCGTGTGGTCCAGCGACAAGCTTTTCGGCCGGTTGAGAGACAACGACCTCCTTCGCTGCGGAGAAAGCACCGAGTCGACTGGTGCATTCGGTGTTGCCATCTTTGAGGCACTCGATACGGCTGGAGTCGTGCTCGAAGGTTTCTGTCCCTGTGGCACCAAAGACGCAGTCGCAAGCTCCGTCGCGATCGTTGGCGCGACGCTGTCCAAACTTGAAGAAATCATCTTGGAAAGAATCTTACCTCGCGCGGGAGCGGCGATCTTCAACCCCACGACTTTCTCGAAAGTGAGCCGCACGTCTTTCTTGCGCTCGTCGTTGACGCGCAGTTTCAGTTTCGAGTCCTTCGAGATCACCACGTCGTACGCCAGGAAAATACCGCTGGCGGCGAGAAGAAACTGCGCAATGCAGATACTGATTGCGAAACACGCGATCGTATCGGCGACTTTGTGGAACGCAATGAGCATTTTGCTCAGACAGCCGCCAAGATCCACGAGTTCCTCTTGCGCTTTCATGACTGCACTGCCGTTCACACTCAGCGCTTCGTACTCGGCTTGGACGGTTGTACCCGTCGGACACGGTCTGAAAGCAGCATCCGAAGAGCTACGGAAGCCACAGCATTGCAGTTCTTGCTGCACACGCGTTTTGAAAAAGCCCGAGGTCTCCGCTTTCCAGGCACTTTCGAGGCGCTCCACGACGCTAAACCCAGTCCTCCGAATCGTCCAATTGTACGTCGTGGCTTCTTCACCTGATGTGTCCACAAGCACTTCGTTCACCATGTAGACGCCAACGAGCACACACGTCATGAGCAACAGCGACGCAATCGCTGTAGCGATAAACACAACGTGACTCCCACCGCGTTTCCTGTCTTTCATGTCGACTGCGAGCCACGCAAGCAGGGACGTCAGTGCGATCAACAGCGATAGCAGGAGCAGTTCTTTCGGTCCCTGGTCGATTTTGACGCCATAGATTGTGTCGTGGAAGCCGATGAGCACGAGTCCCATGAACGTGCCAATCCCACACCCGAGCAGGAAGAGTCCGAACGCGACGACGTGGAAAAGACGGTAGACAAAGCGTGTGAGCCACGTGTACCAGCGCTCCTCTGTCGTCGAGTGCGAAGTGTCCATCGTGGACCCACTCTCTGCTCCTGAACCTTGGACGTCATTCGTCGTCGGCGAGTGCATACTGGATCGTTTCGGTCGACGCTGGAAAAGGCTTCGGAAAAGCAACACCTTTTCTTTCCGCTGCCGCGCAGTCGCAACCTCTGTGGTTTCCTCGTCACAGCGATGGCGAACAAGCTCAAACAATAAGCGACACCCACATTGCGCGGCATACCCCGCGAACCCGCCATACACAACCCCCATGCCTACCACCGCCCACACATCGGGCTGCTCGCATGTTTTCAGCGATTTCCGGTGGCAGCCTTGCGTGGCAAAGTAGCCTGTGTAAATGGCCAGCGTCGTGAGCACCGCGCATAAAACACTCACCATCCGTTGTCCGCGCGTGAACTTTGCGTCGTAGTGGTGGAGCAGCGAGAATGCCAAATGGTGCTTCCTCGCCTCGCTTCGGTACTTGCCCGCTGCGTAGCGCACGCGACTTTCAATCGCAAACCATTCCTCCCGCTTGATGCGTTTCAGTTCGCTGAGCAGCAACACTCCTAGCAGCAAGAGCACCGTCTCGACGATCGCGAGGCACAGCAAGTACACAAAGAGCCATCCAAACGACGAGCTGATCTGCGCGACTAGAACGTGGTGGCAGCCTCGCGCACTTGAGAGTGGACACGTGTATCCTATTGCTGGACGGTCGAACACAATCCCTTTGTTCTTCACCACCGTCGGGTCGTGGAATCCGCAGCATTGGTAGTCTAGCGAGACTAAATGCTGGGTATGCGGAGGGAGCGTATTCCACTTGTGGTCCAAGAACGAGCTCAGCTGCGATTCCCAATCTCCATCTGCAGAGAAACGAGAGAGATACGCTGTTAACCCCACCGAAACCCAGAGCGACAGCGCGAACAGCGCTCTCCCGATCGACAGGAAGAAGATCTGATGCACAACGTTGTTGGTCGCAGCGTGCAGAGAGTACAGGTTTACGCTGAGACCAAAGCACGCGTACACAAGCACCGCGATCCCGACCGAACATGCAAACAGAAGCTGCAAGAGACTCGAGCTGAAGATGGACCATCGAGCGATCAGATCGATGCCGATGAACAGTGTGGTGAGTGACGCGAAAATGGAGCCAAATGCGAACAGGAGAAGACCCACACGAGCAAGCACCATTCTCCAGCTCTGCGTCCAGGGCGTCTTCCTGCCTTGACGCAGGAAAAGCACGCTGGAACAAAACAGCACCACCACAAGGAACGTCAGCACCGCGATGCAGCTTTTGAAAGTGTAGTCTGCGACGCGAACCAGGTACTTCTTCATCATAGTGGAGCATCCGGTATCTGCATTGTGTGGGCAGATTGGCTGAGTCATCGCGCGGTTCTGCGTTTCGGTGAGCTCTCGCCGTGTTGGTGTTGTTGCTGGCTTTGTCGCTGTCGACGCGGAGAGGAGCGATCTCGAGTAGGAGTACGCCGTTGTGGTTTCGCTCACTTGCGTCCAGTAGGGGACGTCTGCCATATCTGTGAAAGTGGTCGTGCCATTTGTGGCTTCGATCCTGTCATACCCACAGCAAGTAAACGCGTTTTGCATAAACACTTTTGACGTCGATGGGGCAGCTTTCCATACTTCTTCCAGGCGAAATGCCGTCGCCTCAGACGTGAACGCTGTGTGTCTCGAAAACCGGAAAGCGACGCCGAGGACACCAAACACTGACACGAACAGAACCAGTCCGGTGAGTCCATACACCAAGAAAAGCTTCCTTGAGCGCTTCCAGGCAGTGCCAAACCCTGCGCAGGCAAACGCTTCGAGACCGCTTCCGAGGATGACCAGGTACACTCCGATCTTCCGATCAAACGTCTGCAGCAAGTGCGATATGTGCAGCACATTCAGTTGATAGATCGCGTCAATGCCGGTCCATAAGACGAGCAACCCAAGAACAGCAGCCACCAGGTTCAAGAGAACGAGCACGAAGAAGCATGCATTGTGGACCAGGATATCCCACGACGTATGGTATTCGTCGACCACTAGAGGCGGCTGCACACCTTGTGGAGAGATGGACGATGACTTGCCAGCGAATCGGCGAAGACGGACCAGCAACACCACCGACAGTACGAAGACAGCAGCCTCGACGAGCACAAATAGCGCCACTCGCATGTTAAACACAGAGATGCCACGGACGAGGATCTGCTCGACTACCGCGCGACAAGTTCGTATTTGCGGTTGCTCTGCATCGTCACTGCGGACGCAAGTCCCCTCCGAGGTTGCGTCGAACCCACAGCACTCCATCGCGATCTCAAGGTCCACTAACGTTTGGCGAGAGAGCGAAAGGAATCTGGACTCCGTTTTCTGCATGATCACGGGATCGATCAGCAAATTGTCTTCAACTCCCCAAAAGAATTGCGACACTCCAACCGATACGATCAGAAATCCCAGCGATAGCGCCACGAACCACTGCAGACCTCGGATATCTCGGAATGCCAATGCCTGGATTCCTCGCAGCAAGATCAGCAAATAGATACCTGCTCCGATGACCAGCATCACGCCGACCTCTATCCCGTACAATGCGGACACCAGCGCGTTTGAGATATAATTCAACTGCAGAACCATGTCGAATCCGTACAAGACAGCAAACACCAGCACGCAGCAGAGCATATAGTACAGCGAGGGAAGGGTGCACAGTAACACCACATTCGTCTGCGAATTCAGCATTGCGCGCTTCGTTGACGTCTCTCCTGTGGCAGAGGACGCAGGTTCGCCCGCGAGCTGTAGCAGACGAAGTTGGCGCCATTTCACCAGGATGCTGGCGAGCGTAATGCAGATCGCCTCGACAAGGAAGAGGATCTGCAAGTACGCAAACGCGTTTGTGAAAAACGCTTGCGCTTCGTGCGCGAGCACGTGCGAGCATGTGCGCGGAGGGAACGCGTCAAGTGCTTCCTCCGGACACACGCTGTGCTCTTTGATGGAAACAAACCCACAGCACCCGTAAAACGCTTCCACTTCTTCTCTCACTTGCGCACCCAGCGCTTCCCATATTTGACGAAGTGCGGATAGCAAAGCGCTCGGCATGTTCCTGAAGTCGTCGAGGTACTTGAATGCGATCGCTACAAACACGAGCTGCGCGATGAACATAAGCGTCAAGATCGTCAAATACGTGCTGCGCGAGATATGGGAAGCCTCCATGCGCGAAGTCATCAGCCCAAGGCAGCCAGCACCAACCACAACAGCGCCAAAGATGGTGAGCACGAGACCGAGCACCTTGCCGTATACGTACAGAAGCAGCTCGGAGGTGCTATTCCCAAGAACAAAGTGGAAGTCGAGCCCGACGAAGACGAGAACGACTCCGAGGACCACTAAGATCGCATTGCAGAGTTTAGAAAAGCCAAGCATGCGCGCATACTGACTCTCCACGGTCTTGTTGGCTCCAAATAGTGTCCTCGTCTCATTCGGGAGAACGATATTGGGATCAACCTGGGTCGGCATGGTCACCACCTCAGCCATCCGCGTTTCCTGCTCTGCATCACTCGCTAGATTGCCGCTTGGGTCTTGCGTCAGCGAAATGCTCGACGCTGCTGTGGTCGCCTCTGAGGCGGCTGCGCTCTGTTCGGCGAGGTTGCTGGACTGGTTTTCGCGCTTTTTTCGCTGCCAGAACGTCGCGAAATCTTCGAGCACGGCAGGATTTTGCGTGCGCTCCTGCAGTTCTCCCCATTTCGCTCGGTTCAAGTTCTTGATCGTTTTCTCCTTGTGCTTCTTTTCGTCCGTGGAGTCCATTCGCTGACCGATCTTGCTGCCAACGATAAAAAGACAGAACAGGATCGCTGTCGTCGCTGTCGGAATGATTGACGCTGAATCGTTGCGGTACAGATCCTTGTACAACGCATGGAAGTCCAACTTTTCTTCCAACGTGACGACAACCTCGAGTGTGCCGATCTGGTTGCAATAGCACGTCGTCATCTCGGGGGTACTAGTCGCTTCGTCATAGAAGCAAACGCTAGCATCCCACGAAGAGCTTTGCGAGTTCCAGACCTGACAGGTTGCCGTAAAGTTCCGCTGCTCTACTGCAGACAGTGGACGACTGTGGGGAATCGAAAGGACTGCAAGTGGGTGCCACACTGACGTTTCTTCTCCGCTAGTGTCCAGGTTTGAAGTGAGTCGGCGTTGGAGGGTGGAGGCTGCGGCTTCCGTGGCTCTCGCAGCAGCTTGATCAACACATAGGCTCGTGCTCGACAGCGACTGCCGCTTCACCGATGAGCTTGATCCCGAGCGCGCTGCTTGAAACGCACCTCTTGAGTGGACCATGAACACGGTGCTGTCTGAGATTTGACGCGCGTTCCCAAGTTTACAACGCGAGTGTGTTGATTGGGAGAGTACAACGGCACTCAGAAACAGATCGGGCTCCAGACACGCAATCGCTGGGTCCGTGAGACTCACAGCTAACGCGCTGGCTGGTGCCTTGAGAGTGGTTCCTGCCGCGGCAAACGCTCGAATTTGACTGGCCGAGATAGCAACCGCGGCTTCATCGGGCAACGCATCTTGACTCGCAATGGCGGAGAGCGAGTGGAGCGTCCCAATCATGTGGCTGTACGTAGATCTCACTCGCTCACTTTCTGCCTCGTCCTTGTCGCAATCTATTGCTGTGGACAGCGTCAGGCGTCGTCTTTGAGAATCCACATGATCGTCCACAGTACTCCCGCTGCCAGCGTCTGAAGCAATAGACACGACGGTCGACAGCGATCCGATGACAGTAGCTCCAGCGGTATCCAGGAACGCGCTTGAATCTTGGAGTCCAAATGCGTTGCCCACAACGCTGCTGCTCAGCGATGCCACCAGTTGCAGTCCGTCTTCAGCGAAAGCAGATGGCGACGCTTGGATCACCGTGTCCATGGTCACTGCTTGCTGGGAGAGTGCGGACGTGGTCGGTTCGACGACTTGAGCGGAAGACGCAAGGCTCGCGAGAAGCTCAGCATTTACACTTTGCACAGCGCTGACGCTAAACTCGCAATTCACGCCCAAATACCCACGCTGACACACACATTTCACTGTTCCTGGGTCGCAAGCACCATGGCCAGAACATACCGATGCGGGATCAGCTTGAGCAGTGCACGAGTTTGTATCGCTCGAGCCGACAGTGAATGCACCTTCCAGTATGGACGCAGCAGAGAGAAGGAATTCGCCCTTCCGAGAAGCATCCGCTGCATCCACGACACTACCGTTCTCAAGCAGATTGCCCACAAAAGCGATCGGGTTGCTTTTGGCCTCCGGTGGCAAAAGCACCTGAACCGACGCGGTCGCGTGCACAAAACTGCCAAGGTTGTCGCTGATGAACGCAATGACAACCACCTCTTCACTGTCTTTCATCGCTGTCGGTGGGAGCATGGAGACTGTCACCGTCGGCACCAAGTGGTCGGATACTAGCGGCACGGACTTTGTTCGAAGCAGCGCCCCCAACTGCGTACTATCGTTGGCGACTCCCACAAGCGCGTCGAAGTTGGACTTCGACATCACGCCAAATGAGTATCTCAAAGGCAAGTCTTCCGTTTCATCCGTCCACTCCAAGCAAGAGAGCGAGAATTGGTCCTGGATAGCATACCCGGATTTCGGTGCGATCTCAATGCGACCAGAGCTCGGAGGAGCGTTCACCTTGATCGTGATGGTGCCAAACCCTGCGTTGCCATTGATATCAGTCGCGATCAAGCCGAAGGTGTACGTCATCCCCCCAGTGAGCTTGTTCTTGAGGATCACGTTGTTCAGACTCGTAAGTGGGAGTGCAAACGCATCGTTGTGAGTGGTCCCATTGACCTCCCATCCATCGCCAAGATCCAAATCACCTTGCACTTGCACCCACCGCGACGTGTACGGGTAGGTCGATTTGACCTGCGCCGATAAAGCGACTCGACTCGAGGGACTAACTTTCGCAGAGGATGCGCTGATGGCAACATCCGGAACACTCCCAGGTAGTGTCCATACAGTCGCTGATGCACTCGCAGTCCTTGGCTTGCCAGAGAGCGACGGCGCTTTTGCCACTGTCAGTGTGAAGTGCAACGTTCGGTTCAGCTGGACATTGAACGGCGCGACCGATAACACTGCTCCTGTCGATTTCGAAAAGTCCAACACAGTCGGGTTGCCGGTCGCTGATACAGCTGCAGATGCATTCACACATGGTTGCGACAGCGAGCTGTTTGTGATATCCGCACAGCCCCAGCTGTACGTGAAGGGGGTTGCTGACAAATCCGGATCAAACGACGAGTTGGCACTGAGCACCAGCGTGTCTCTCCCTCCAAGGACACGATTTCCACCTGCGACGACCGCACTTAACGCACTGACGCCCACATCCACGGAAATGACCGCCGAACTATTTGAAACTTTCGCTTTCGCTCTGCCACTTCTCATGTACGCCTCGACTTGAAAGCGGTAGGACTTCTCCGCATCGAGAGCCGTTCGAGGGATCCGGAACACACGGGGATCTTTTGCAGTGTTCTTCGACTGCAGATCGTTCGCCGGCGTATACGCTGATGTGCCCAACGGTGCACTAAACACGGACCAGACGTACCCCACTTGGGTTCCGATGAGTTCAGTGCAACTGACAGTTGCATTCACTTGAAGAACGATGGGATCCCCGACACGCGTCACCTCGAGGCTTGAATCGCCAACAACAAACAAAGCAGGACCTGGAAGACTTCGAAGCTGAACAGCCTTGATCAGCGTCGTGCGCTGCGTGAATGCATTCACAAGCTCCAATCCAACGAAATACCCAACCCCTGGCTCAAGAAGCGTGCTGTCGATCTCGATCTTTAGGGATCTGGTATCCGTTGCAGTCTGGGCTACAGATCGCAAGTAGCAAGCGGAGCGGAGCTGCGCCATGAGGGATACGAACGCGAGGTCAGGATTTGCAGTCAAGTCAGCCTTTGGGACGAACACCGAGCTCGATGTTCCACTTTTCCAATCGGCAGCATACTTCACACAGAGCGAGTCCAGACTGGCATAGAGTAGTTTGGCTCGTGCAAGGCTCATTTCGGCATTCCCGAGAGAACTGGTCAAGAAGAATGTTTTCGGTAGCGCAAACCAGTACATCTGCGCGAAAGCGCGACCGCCGGCGCCTTGGGAAAGCGACGCATCCACTGTCCAAAGACCACAGCTGCCAGCATCTTCAGGAGCAATGAGGACCACTTTCGGCTTGACGATGTCGCTTGGGAGTTGGACAGCGATGCTTGCTTGGGTGTACGAGCGACTTGTATGGCGAGCTCGAATGACACTCGTGGACTGACAATACTGGTTCGCAAACGCGGAGCACTCGTTAAGCAACAGCACATCTTTGGCCGTGATCGTGGCACTCGAGCCCAGCTCAATGCGCAAACTCTTTAGATCCAACCAGAGGCAAGCCGCGCCAGTTCCCAACGAATATTTGGCAGCACCGAAATCGAACACCAAGTTGCAGGGAAATTGTTTCAGCTTGATCAGATAGAGAGATGACATATTGAGGGAGTCGCCTGCGCGGGCAGCAGGACGCACGGTCATCGAATCCGCATGGTACACAGTGGAGTCGAAGGTGACTTGGACCTTGGAGCCAGACGCATCAAACACCGCTGAGATTGGTATTGGCGGTGGAATGGCTTCTTTGTCGTTCACCATGACTGCCACACTTGCCACACCAATGGAGCTGTTGGAGATGTTGTAGTTTGCGTCCGCACTGGACACTTCGTGGATAATGGAGGAATACTGTGTCGGGTCTTCCGAGATTTTGTCGTCGATGGCGAACACTTGGATCACGCGCGGTTGGAACCAGTCCAGCGCTGTAAATACAAGCTCGATGTCGCGCACCGCATTGGGAGAGGAGACAGCGATCGAGGAACTTGTCCTGTAGACAGTACCCACCTGAGCGGCTCGGACGAGAGATTTATCATCCAGGTTGATAAACTCCTCGAGCTTTGGCCGCAACGTCAACTGAACGTCCTCGTAGGGCTCGGAGTTGAGGAAGATACGATACGAGTCGTTGAAGCCGCCTTCAGCTACATGGAGTTGCGTTCGCTCGCTTTCTCCAGCAGTCCGCAGCGAGATATTGACAAAGGAAAAGTCGTTGTCGGTAATCAGCAGCTGCACGTTGCCGCTGGATGCTGAGTAATCGGACACTTGGTACAAAGGATCTTTGCTTGCAGTCGAATGGGTGATCAGAGCCTGGTGCACTGGAGCTTCCGTCAGCCAATCGTCGAACGCGAGGAGCGACACATTCTGCCAGACGCTCCAGTTGCCCGCGCCAAAGTACAGCTTGCGACTCAAAATAGTCGCATTGCACAGCGTCTCGGACGTCAGAACTCGCACGTAGCACCCGTGGTCAGCATTTGGCGAGAGAACTACTGGATGCCATGGCTCGGTGTTTAGACGAACCCCGTACGTGTGGATAGTGGTGTTGCTCTCCTTGGCGTGAAGCGTGTTTGTGGAAAGCGAGATACCGGAGACATCGTTATCGGTGATAAACACGTCCACGTGGGCGAGGTTCGGTAAACGCGCATAGTTCACATCGTGGGAGCTGATGGTGTGGACCAGCACACTCGATGAGTCCTTTGGGTCTTCCGTGAAATCGTCGAATGCGTCCACACGAACTGTTTGGCTGACATTCCAGTTCTTCCACGTGAACAACAAACGGTTGGGGGATGCAGTCGCCAAGTTCCCGACTGCGCCAATATTCGCAATGTCGATGGTGACTTTCGCGAAAGGTTCCGTCCCCAGGACAACATCGTATTCGTCAAAAGCACCGCCTTCTGCCACCGCAACAGAAGTCTTCAGCACCTTAAACGCGGATACGTCGTTATCGAACACTGTCACATTGATCGTCGGGATGTCAATCTCGTGGTATTTGAGGTCGTCGCTGTACGAGATATGGGAAATACCCGTCGCATGCGCATCGTATTCGTCCAGATCGTCATCGGTAGCCTCAATGACCACCGTTTGAGGGATATCCCAGTTGCGCGGAGTGAAAACGAACTCGTCCACCGGAATCGTAAGGTTGCAAAGCCCAAACCGATAGCACCCCGTGTTTCTCCCATCCAACCACGGCAAGACGACGATCTTGACACCATAGAGCGGCTCGGTTTTCAACTGCAGCATGTATTGGGCTACCCGCGACCCATCCTCACTGACTTCGAGGTACGTCTCCGAGACCAGCACTTCGGCGAAATCATCGCTTTCCACCTCGACGACAACCGGGTCCAGTGCAAGCTTCGTGTAGACCATATCGTCGCTGAGCACGGTGTGGGTGACATTGGAAAAGGTGACATTCCCATTCTCGACCGTTTCTTCATCGATAAAGTCGTCGACGGACGAGAGAAACACTTTTTGAGGGATGCACCAGTTCTCCGGAGTGAACACGACCCACGGGTTTTCCACCGTGTAATTGCAGAGAAATCGCTCTTGGATGGTCACGTTTGTGATATCGTAGACACACCAGCCTCGCAGCTCAAACGGGTCACTTCGGTCGGGTTCAAAGCGCGCTGTTGGGATCGCGGAGCACCGCGGCGATCCGTCAAGGTCGTATTCTGATGGCACTTCGAGCGGTTCCACTTCTTGCGTGACCAAGCTCGCGTTAATTGCAATCTGAAGGTCTTGGAAGCGGATGTAGTCCTCGATTGCCCATTCGAGGCGCCACGTATGTCCTCCATCAAGGTACGGACCATCGCGGTACACGCGCACGCCTTTATCGAACTTGATGCCACGCCACAGCCTGGTCTCAGGATCGAATTCGGCTTCTCGATTCGAGCGCACAAATGGTATGGCTTCCAGCGCTTGGTCCATCCCTTCCGCACTCACATTCACCGGAAGATCCCACGTCTTCCCAGAGTACCAGACTTGCTTGTCAATATCGAAAAGGTCCAGTTTGAGTGAAAACTGACCTCCAATGTAGGTCCCATTGGCAATCGTAGCGGAGGTGATCACAGCTCCTTGTCCAGAGAGCGTACCTCTCCCATACACGTGGATGGGCGGCAGATCACCGGGACTGTTTCGATAGCTGATCGTCCACGTGTAGCCATTGCAGACCGCAAATGCATCACAGTCCAGATCTTCTCGAGTGACCACAGTCAGCTCTGTGGTGCTGAGATCAAACAGCGCCTGCTGCAAGTCTACCGCAGAGATATTGAACGGTAGGCTTGTCGTGTTGCGAGGCTGGATGTCCATCCAGTACACTCGTTGGGTTCTTGGGTCAGTTTTCTTGAACCATCCCCCCATCTCGACATAATACGAGCCTCCTAGCGATTCGCCGTCGCGCACCGTGTCGACGACGATCGCCACTTCCTGTCCCGTGAGGTTAAGCGGTGTCACAGTCAAGGGATCCATTTGTCCATTGTTCTCCGTAAACTCGACTGTCCACTCCATGCCGCCCTCCGCAGTGAGCTGTCTTCTCGACACAGAGACATTCCCGATCCCATTAATGCGAGAGATCTCGTCCTTCACCAGTTGCGCAGTTGCATTCCACGGGATTGCCTGTGTGTGCGTGACGTTGTTCGTCGAATTGAAGGCGCTGAAATACGCCACTTGGAACATGCCATCGATTAGAACAGGTGCACGCACTTGGGTGGCGACGAGAGAGACCGCATCTGCGGATTGCGGCGCTGCAACCAACGTCGACGACGCATCCACTTGTAACGAATGATATGCGTCCACACTCGTGAATGCGATCGTATACACGAAACCATACGCACTCGGATGGGTGCTGCGGGTGACCAAAGCAGCGTACACAGCGTCAAGGTCTCGCAGCGCTCCCTCGAAATCCGCGGCTGCGACCAGCGCGGGTACCTCCACAGGCACCGCATCTGTCGCACCGTAGCGAACGCGGAAGGATCCACTCGGTGCGACACACGCACTTGAACGGCTAGCCGACAACGTTCCTTCAAATGCGCTGTCGGCTGCCACTGACAGCAACGGAAACGTGCCATCGACGCGCAGCAAGCGTGCGAACGTGATCGCCCAGGTCAAAGTGAACTGATCGTAGAGCAGTGTGCGAGCAACCCGAAACGCTCCTGTCTGCTTGAACAGCGTATCCAATGCGGCTTCGATTTTTGCAGCGGATGAAAAGCCATCCAGCGAGATCGTCGAGGTACTACGATCCGAGGCGCCAATGCGGAACGCTCGGTCATACGTCACCGCGTTGTTGATCGCATCGGCCGACTTGAATCGGACTTTGAACGCACTGTCGAACTGGAAAACAATCACCTGCACTTCTTCGACAAAACCACCCGTTAGTCCAAGGCGGTAGATCTGGTCCACATGCTCGGCGTATGTGACGATCCGTTGCACTTCGATCACTTTCGGCATCGAGAGCGAGATCTGGTGGATCTCACGTGTAGAGTTCGTACTCACACGCACAGAGGTAACGCTCTGTTGCCTCGGGAGACCACAGGACGCGGTGTCGAAGTGATAGCCGCACGGTCGATAGCACGAGCCATTTGCTTCGTTGCTCATAGCGATCGTCACGTTCGCCCACGGTTCCGTGGCCAAGCGAAGTGTATAGAAAGTGCCAGTGGGATAGTTGTGGATGGAGTGCATCGACCCACTGTCCTTCTCAGCAAGAGTCGTATGCTTTGCGGAATAGAGCACCTCGGTGACGTCGTTGTCTTCGATGGCTACCACGATATCCGGCAAGAACAGGTTGTCGTACACCGGGTCAGCGCTTAGCGACGTGGCTTTGATACTCGTGAGATGCAGATCGTCTTCATCCAACTGATCATCGACGGCCACGACGCGCACTGTCTGCGGGATGCTCCAATTGGAGATTGAGAAATACAGAGTGCTCGGTGAGATCGTAATGTTGCACAGCTTTCTTGTCGGAGAGCTCGCATCACCGCACGCTAGAGTGTCTTGGCTTTCGGTGACCGCTTGCGAGGGACACAGCGGCGTCGCGTAGCACGGTCGATAACAACCAGCCTCGACACTGAGTGCGATCTCTACGATACTCGTCGGTTCAGAGCGAAGCAAGACCTGATAGTCGTTGGCCTTGCCGTCCTCGGACACAACGAGCGAGCTTGTCGAGAACTCGACTCCTGGCACCGTTGCATCGATCAGGTCGACCGTGAGGTTCGCGATCTGCAGCGTTTCATTGTACGGATCGTTAACGACCACATCGAACTCGAGTTGCTGGGACGACCACTTTGCGTGGAGCTCCGCGATCGCGCTTTCACGAAGTTGCAGGACGTCGGGGTCGTCCAGGATGCGCGTTACGCGGAGATCTTCGTAGAATCCGCTGACGATCTGCTGATACTCGCTCATGCGATCGGTGCTGCTGCCACTGCTACGACCCAGTAAATCGGTGGTTGTCGCCGACGACACAAGTTGGTACGCTGGTTCGCTGAACGCTTCGTGCTGCAGCTCGGTCGTGTGCGCACCTTCGAACAGCTGGTCACGGGTTGCAACGATATGGATATTTCTCAGCTCCTTCCAATTCTCGGGGGAGATCACAACCGCAGAGGGGATCACGGAGACGTTGCACAAGTTGAAGCGGTAGCAGAGCGATTCTGCGTTGATATCGATCAGCACTGGCGTCAATGGCTTCGAAGTCAGGCGCAGCGCATACGAGTTGTGCGATACGGTTTTCGCGTCCGTCACTCCCGATAGGAAGTCGTGATAGTGATCGAGCATCTCGGACCGACCGAGCACGTGGACATACCATGCAACATTAGAAAGCTGACCCACGAAGCCAGGCAGTCTCCCACCCGCTGACGTTGTATACGCTCCGAAATGCAGCGCTTTCTTCGAAACACTGAACATGGCGAGGGTGCACGATGCTGTGGCACTCGTCAAGATCGGATCTCCACCACCACCAAAGAGTCTGAAGCGGAGTGCCAGCGAAATGGTAGCGGATGTAGGATCATACGAAGCGACGACGTGGTACCATATCTGGGTTGCCGGCGACGGCAGCTCCTCATCAATGGCAACCTGGCAACTCTCTCCAGAATCTGGGTCCACGAGTGTAAAGTAGCCACCCGGTGACTCACGGGAGATTCCGAGAGAGGCAAAGCCGATGCTTTCACTGCTGACTGTCACAATGCTCATCGGTGTGTCGAGCGAGCTCATTGGGTCGTGCGTAAAACGGAGCCAGAACTCGAGAGAAAATGCGGGCATCGCTGCTTGGACAAGCACCGCATTTGAGAAAAAAGTGTCTTCTCTCGCATCATCGATTAAAAGCTGTCTCGCTGTCTCCACCGAGGTAAATGCAAGCACCCCCGTCGCACGGTGTGTCTTCGCATCGGCAGCGCCACTGACAATCAATACTTTCGGCAGCTCATCAAATGCCCAGAGCGCAACGGGGTGGTCTCGTAAAATGAGCGCTCGATGCTCATTTTGCGACAGCGGGAGGCGTGCAAGAGGGAGAAGCTCAATCACCCCAAAGAGAACGAGGTCGCAGAAATCACTCATCACGAGAGTCGAGCTTGTCCCAACCGCAGCGAGGTGGGAGTTGCAGGATGCATCTCCGCAGATAAAGCGTGTGCACGATGACAACGAAGCACTCTGGACAACTCCCATCGAGTCGATTTCGCACGCATTGTCCGAAGACGCAGCTAGCGCAGCAGATGCAGCTTCACTCCGCATACCGTCTAGGTTCGATCCGTAGCCGGCAATGGAGATGGAGTGGATGGGAGCCACATTGGAGCCGCACTTGTCGACGGTTGTATCGAGTTCAATAAGACCAACGTTGGTGGGTTGGAGGAGGTCCAACACAACCCACTCATGGAACGACGCTTTCGCCGCGATATAGCAGTCGCTGGTAAGCACACTCGACAATGCTACAGCAGAACCTGCACCCGTGGACGACAACTGAGAGCTTACGCTATGGATGTCGAACGAGATCGGCGCCGCAAAGCCACCGGATGCTGTAGACGAAGCCATTGCGTCCGTTGGAGGGAACAGCTTGACGCTCGATAACGCCATAGGTTTGTCGCCAACGCCGAAGAAATCCAAGAGCACGTACCGGGAAGTTGACCCCGGATTCCATCGATACACTTCGACTTCATTCAGCATCAGCACACCGAGTCCGTGCTTCCTCACTGTCACGAACCTTCCTTTCGTGAACGCATCCGCCCACGCGATAGACGTCGTCCCATCTTCACACGAGAATGCGAGTGTGGTTCTGCGACTTACAGCGACGGATGCGGGATCACTCGCTGCAGCAATCGAGGTGTCCGTTATGACCACTTCAAACTCCTGGCGGAACGGCTCTTCAAGCATCAAAAGACTGTCGGTTTTGCTGAAACTATACAGATCGCCACTCCATGCAGGGTATTTGTCGCTGGCATTTGCGAGTTGACTGCAAAAACCTCGTCCATTTTCACCCGTGAATGGGTACAGCACAACCGAGCTGATCGCCTTGATGGATCCCAAGTCGACTTCCCACCATGGATCGGTTTCTAGCTCTGTTCGGGTGCTGCCAGGCTCCATGACTTGACCATTCCCACCAACCGACTCCACATCACCATCTTGGACGACGAGAGCGTCCCACGTACTAGCACGTCGTCCATCGGCAGCAAGATTCGACAATGCACTTGCCGGGCTAGTGCTGCTTTGGCGAGTCTTCATCCCGATGGCTAGATTGTCATCTTCAGAGTGCTTCGCGCTCTGCTGCACACGCCACGAGTCGGAGACCTTTTGGGCTGTCCAGTCCGTCTTTCCTCTAGACCGAAGCCCGCTTCCATCTGCAGTCGGCGAAACCGAAACGAATGCGTCATACGCTTCAACCTCCACTAGCTCGAGTGGTCCAGACTGTTCTCGGTAGATGCGCAAACATCGCACGCCAGCTTGGATGTCCCGGAGGATTATCCCTTTGCGTACTGCAACACGGTGTGAGCTTGGACACGCTTCTGGGCAACCAAACTGCAGCGCGTCCTCTAGCGACATTGCGCCGCCATGTAGCTCCTGCAAAGATGCGACGACGACAATATGCACGGCTTCGCTGTCCGAAGGTCCCGTGTACATGGACTCAGGTACAAACAATGCTATTTGCCCAACCTTGGTGGTTTCGGCAAAGCAAGTCTCCCACCACGGCTCTGTCTCGCTTTCTGTCGCGGTTGATTTATTCACACTCCGATCTCCATCCGTAGCTGTCGCAGCTGGAAAGGAGCTCGTGACGTCGGCTGATGTGGCTGTGGAACTCTGAGTTGCAGGATTCCCAAGCAAAAGATTGGGGAAACGATACCGGAGCTGAAGCGTTGGCCGCAGCTTTTGCTCGAATACGGATGAGCAAATTTGAGTGACTGATTGCATCGCATTTTCAAGACCATCGACGACTTCGATTTTAAACGATGCCACTGCTGCTCGTGTCGGAAGGAGCTGCGCTACAAGCGACGTCACGTCCACCTCAATGGATCGACTTTCCTCCAAGACGGCGGTAACCTCGATAAACTTGCTCGCGACGAACTGCAAGTCGCTTGGGAGGAACGTACTATCCGCAGCTGCACCAACGCTCTCCCGACTCCACGAGTTCTGCACGAGACTTATTCGAAGCCGATAGAGTTTCGTGAAGAGTCCTGCATCATCATCACTGCTGCTCGCTGCGGAGTCGTCCGTCGTATCCGACACATTGAAAATCTTGAAAGGTGTTTGGTACAGCCGCAAAGTCGCAAAGCTGAACGCCAATTTAGAATCACCCTCGTGGGTATGCGGCAAGTGGAACTTCATGAATGACGTCGAGTTGGGACCGAGAACCAGGAAGTTCTGCAGCGCTGTCCCAACACCGAGACCGCCCTCCACACCGCTTTTTGCCGACAGAGAGATATCACTAAACGCATAGGATGTGGCGTAATCTCCGATCCAGTCGATCGTATCGGAGGATTCTTTCGTGCGCATAATGCCCTCGGGTTGCGCAACGATGACTTCCACCCCTGCCTTGTCATTGTCGTGAACGTGGACATTGATGCGTTGATGCGACGGAGAGTTCAAAAGTGTCGGGATCATGTTATACGGAATGCTGTCTGCTCCACGCGTTCCATTCGGGAAAACCAGTGGCGGCGCAGCCTGGAACGTCCCTTCAAACCAAAACGGTGTCGTGTTTGTGTATCTATGCGCAGAATTCTGGACTCGATGCGTGATGGTATACGTTGCGTTGGCTTCTGCAATGTCGTCATCGACAGCGTGAACTGTTACCCGTTGGGGAACGAACCAATTCGATGCAGTGAATGTTACGAGCGATGGAGAAACCTTGATCTGGGAGTTTGCAATGATCGCAATGCTGACATTCGCTGTGCTTTTCTCGGCGTACATCGTTGCTGCTGTGGTGGCGAAATCATCCCAAAATCCGCATCGGTCGGATGCACCCAGACTGCACATGGAGTTGGCAACCTCGAGTGGACCACCATCTGAGGATGGCGAGGCGTTCAGCACAATTGAGTACGTCGCCACCGACTCCGCAGCACCATCTTCCGCCGATTCTTTCACTGTTAGCGACGTAGTAGACAATGTCACTCCCGGATCGTTGTCCCAAACGGTCACATTAATGCTGTTCCCAGGACGGAAAACGCTCGCCCCACAATTCCATAGGCGCCGCTCGTCGATGGTCCCAGGGAACGTCTGCAGGATTGTCTGAAGAACTCGATCAACGTATCCACTGGGCCATTCTTCAAATGCCCAACGGTGCGTTTCGAGCCGCTCGATCCCCCCGCACACGGCATGGAGCGTTCTCCTCGGACTCTTTCCAAGCGTTTGCGCTTGATCCAGGTTCAGCAAACCTAGTAAACTCAGCACAAAGCCGCGAAGTTCAGCTGGAGGGGCGACAAACGACAACTCTGTGCTGATATTGCGCACACCCGAGACCTCTCCGTCAAGCTCCTGTTCCTGCAGGATATCCCGAAGCGCGGTATACGCTATCGATGCCTCTGCGTTTTCTGGACTGCTGTGAAGACTTGGGTCGAGCGCGGGACGTCCGAAGCGAGCAGGAATCCTGTCAATACCAGAGAATACCCGCGCCACACATGCGCCATTGCCCAATGTGAAACCACAATCGCTTGTAACGTCGCAGACTCGAGTGGGAAGCTCCTGCGTTTGAATACCTGGCAGCAGACAATCGGTCACGGACGCTGGGTCACAATTCGGGATGTCGAAACACTGGGGACGCCGGGAGTGGTAGCGAAAGTCTTTGCTTTCACTATAGTGGAGAAGTTGTCCACCGTAGTGCAGTCCGCCATACTCCACTTCCGAAAGCGTATCGTCAACCGCAGACACGGTCACAGTTTGCGCAATATTCCACGTTTCGGGGATGAAGGTCAGCAGCGGCTCGCTCACTTGCGTTTGATTTGCATGCAGAGGAAGAACTGTGACGAACACTGGGTACCAGGGCTGCGAGGTGAGGACGACATCATATGTGTCGTTGAGCCCACCTTCTCCAACGTACATGTGCGTTCTCGACAGCTTTATCCCTGCGAAATCGTCGTCTTCGACCTGCATCGTGATGTTTCTTCCATAGAGAAACGGCGTCTGGACACCGTCGAAATTTGGATCAAGACTCAGGGACGAGTGGGTGATCACCGAGTAATGAACTCCTTCAGCGATCGCGTCGTCGACGGCGGTGACGCGGATGATCTGCTCGCGGTTCCAATTGCTTTCCGTGAAAAGGATTTCGTGGTAGGTATCACTGGGGAGCCGCAGCTGCTGGACCTTTGTTCCGTTCGCGTTCGCAAGTTGCACAACGTCAGCACGCACTGTGACGTCATCGAGCGGCTTTCGGTTCAACACAACGCTGTACTCGCCTCGCACACCATTCTCTTCGACGCGCTGCCTTCTCGGAGTCAAGGTGATTCCTCCATCCATCGCGAAATCCAACACATCCCCCTGGAAACTAAAACTCGCTGCAAACTCGTACTGGCGAGAACGCACGCTGCTTCTCGTGTGGGGGTCCATCATCTGCGATTCATACCACGCAAACGACTCGCGAGCTTCCAGCACGTCTCCCACATCGACTTCGATAACCGTGTCAACTTGATCGGCGACGCAGCCACCAGAGAGCAGCAGCGAGTTGAACGTGCCATCAAGCGTCACGCCATACCCAAAGTCGTTCGCAGTGCTGCCAAACTGCGACAACAAAAACAAGGTCAGCGCACCATTAGTGCAAGCGAGAACTCCCGGATGGCACTTTCACACCTACTTGTCGAGTCCATAGCTTTTCCCCATCTCGTGTCATTTTCAAAAGTACAACGTCGCGACCACCAAATTGGCCGAACCCATTCAGTGCGTGCGCTCCTTCGTCCATGCACCCCCACGTCGTACCGACGACGTAAATCATTTCCGAAGTCGTGCCATCCTCGCTTGACGTCTCGTTCACAAGGGTGATAAAGTTTGCAGCATCTGTTTCCTCTGTACCAAACTGCAGCAAGAGATACAAACAACCAAGCTTCAGGACGAGCACCGATCGATTCGTCGCCACCATACAAAATACACATCGCACACCTCTTTGGTCCATCCCAGCGAGTCATCTGCATTCAATCGCGCAATAAACATGTTTTGGTCGTCGATCGAGTCCGCATCGGTGACATACGTCTTGGAGCCAACAAAGTACAGGTTCCCGTCGACATCTTCTGCTCCTTTCCCGATGATCTTGACGTGCGCATTCGATTCTGCTTGCTGCCAGTCGTATGCTTCATTCACGATGCGCCATGCTTGTGCCTCATCCGGGGTGAGTGTCGTAGTGTCTGCTGCAGACGTATCCGGGACAAGATAGGACGCAACCACGAAGCAGCACACCCATGCGAACCTCTTCAGTGGCGATCTCGGACCATTGGATGCAGCAGCACACATGAGCATGTTCCAATTCTGCAACGTGCCAGCATCTGCTGTCGGTTCAATTGTTGTGTGGTGGATCAGGAAAGGTCGCGAACAATAAGCGCCGAAGGATTCATCCGTCCTTTCGCAGAGCAACGCAAACAGCCAATGCAGGCACAAGTGAATCACTCCTTTTTGTATTAGTGGATCCGTGTGGCGACGAACACGAAAAAGAAGACTAGATCAGTTCACTGTCATCATCGCTATCTTCAAGCTCAAAAGAAAGATCTTCAACTTCTTGAGTAAGTTGGCTGAGACCCGTGAGCTCTTCGAGGTAGGCGCTCGAGTTGCATGCATTCTCCAGAAGCTCGAACGGGTTGGCTTCGTAGGCTTCCAACACTCTCGCACTGCACGCAATGCACTTGTCAAACGACTCGCCAGTGATAACCATCGAGTTAAACGCATTCAAGAACCCACGCAGCTGGTGCGGGATGAACCCCATCGGCGCTGATCCGTCCGCACATTTCTCAGCACTCGCGTGTTTTCCATCCGGAGAATGAAGCACCGCAACGAGCAGCTCGACTGCAGTCGCAGACGCTATGGGGGCAAGTCCTGGTCGAGTCACGGTGCACATTTGGTCCAGCGTGCGATCTTTCAATGAGTCTCGCGGACTCACGATATCGTTGCAGAAGTAGCATCCAAGAGATGGTTTCTTTTCGTCCGAGTCCGATTTATGCACTCCATGGCGCATCACCAAATAGCTGTCAAAGCCAAGCGCAGCGTTTACGAGTAGCTTCTTTTTCGACGCAGAGATGACAGTTGGAAGCCATCTACTTTCCCGCGAATCGGTTCCCAAAAAGACTACATCGTGCTCGTCAACCAGCTTCTCGAGCGTCTCGAGACCCCGCTTTGCCTCTTCAACGAGCTGGTCATTGCTGAGAGCATGACCTGCCATCGGGATGGTCAAGTGCACTGCTTTCGAGTCCACAAGCGGGAAAATGCGCTTCATCGCGTTCGCAGCACACTCGCCCTTTGGCTTGCCGCAATCTTGAAACTCGAAAAGCGGCTGGCGGACAGGGTTCGAATGGCTGACGGTAGAGTTATCTACAAATGTAATATGGCGGAACCCCCACGAGAGCAGGCTTCGAGCAGTGTAACAACCGAGCGTCCCAGCACCAAGCAGAAGGCACCTTGTCTGGCCGATCTTCTCCAAATTTAACGACGGAAGCTGTCTCCAGCGCATGAGCTTCAAGTTCAGGTCGACCGACGTTTCAGCTAGTCGTATTGGGTCCAAGATTCCTCCGAGTTCCATGATGCGAGGACCCGGTTTCCCGCGAGCGTTTGCTTCCCAACCCATCACACGAACGTCGTTCTTCGATCGGTCGCTCGGCAAAAACGGATCATCATTCTTCACCTCGAAGAACAGGGAGTTTTTCCATTCAAAATCGTCTGGGACTTCATCCAAGTGGTGTAAATGTTCGCGACACGATACGACCTTTAGCGCCTGACCGCGAGCAACTTTGTCTTCTGGAAGTGCTGTGAGAAAAGCGAGATAGTTGCGCAATGGCCACCCTGGATTCGTTCTCAATGGACACGGATCCACAAACCCAAAAATGGTCTCGACAACATCCAGCGCCTTCTCGGACCGTAGCTTCCATGCCTGGAGGGACAGCACTCGAACGGCACTTCTTGTCGCATCCAATGCTCCTAGTCGCTCAATGACAAAGAACGACGAGAACCCCGAAGCACTTTCCACATTCTCACGACGCAACTGGAGCAGTCCTCGAAGCGCCTGGGCTTGCTCCGTACCACAAAGCGCAGATGACACTGGAGCGGGAGGTTTGCTCTTGAATGGCGACACTGGTGTAAGCGCTGGAAACCCAAACCAGTACAGAAACGAGTGTTTCTTCAGATCTGCAAACGTCACCAACACAAACGAGTTTAAATGCTCGACATCCGACGAATCGGCTACAACCAGATCCAAAATCTTCTCCCCCGCTTGCTGCAGGACCGCAGTCTTGTCAAGGGTTTTGAAATCCTGCTCCATAGTTAACGATGCGAGTGAGCATGCTGTTGATCAAGATACCGCCTCACAAAACGCACGAAACAGCACCGACCTCGAGCGTATTGGTATTGATGAGAGTCCCCGACGCTTTCCACTCGTATCGCGCTCGATCCTCCGCACTGCACACGCCACGCACAGTTAGAGGCACCTCACCTTCTCGTCCTAAAAGTAAAATAGAAAACAGTGGCTCACCTTGCGCTTTCTTGTCCATCGACAGTCGGGAACGAGCTGTCATCGACCGTGAAGCGCGATGGGACGCTCGCTGAGCGTCCAGGCGTGAAATAGCCCGTGAGTTCCTGTCAAGATAACCCGCATCAAAATGCGCGCCAACAGATCAACCCATGTTCTGCGCACGCTGAATGGACAGCAGGACAGCGCACCTGGGCCTGGTCGCTCAGCTGGAACGTGTTGAGCTTGAGTGTCGCGAGTTTCTGCCAGAACGTGACGTCGGGCGCGCTGTTCCAGGGCTGGAACCTGAGCACTTGCCACTCTGCGTCGTCCGCATTTGACGTCGCCATCTTTCTCCTTCTCTTGGTTCCAAAATGAACGAGAACGCTGCTCTTCAACTCGCAGACAGAATCGGGGACGAGGGTTTGGTGTGTGTGTGTGTGTTTCAAAAAAGTTTGTATTAAACACCTGCGAACGAAACAGCGTGTCCTTGTTGTAGGATGTCCCTGAAACAACTCGATAGTTTTCATTTCCTTTCTTTCACGCTTTCGGGTTCCATTTCTTCTTTTGGGTCTTTTTGGGAAAGAGTGAATGCGCTCCAACTCGCTCGAAACACTCATCTCCGCCTTACATTCCTCTCGTCTCCTGTCATTGGAGGAAAGACCGTTCTTTCCCACCTTCCATATTTTCGTTTCATTGGATGAAATGGTCTGAGGACAAACGAAAGTGCAAAAACGGGTTTCGGGACTTTTTTGAGTAGCTCCAAAGTGCAACCGCGAACGACTCACTTTTTCTTTTTCTTCGTCTTCTTCGACTTCGTCTTCTTCGTCTGCGAGTGTTGAGCATGGTGGCGACAGGGATCCGCAGTGGCGCAGCGCTTGCTGCCGCGGTGCTTTTCGCGCTGAGCGCGTCGAGCTCTTTCGACCAAGCGGAGGGCAAGCGCGTGTGCGCGCGCACGTTCAAAGGTCGCGAGCATCTGCACCCAAACGTGCACCAACTGCCTGTGCTGAACGAAGACCAGATCATGGAACTGTCGACGTTCCCGAAGAAACTGGACTGGTGTGAGCAAGGGTTCTGCACGGCGTCGTGGAACCAGCACATCCCGCAATACTGCGGGTCGTGCTTCGCGC
The DNA here is from genome assembly GCA_023334155.1 of Globisporangium heterothallicum. NCBI lineage: Eukaryota > Oomycota > Peronosporomycetes > Pythiales > Pythiaceae > Globisporangium > Globisporangium heterothallicum. Next base: position 143,717 of record JAASGH010000007.1, on the reverse strand, counting down.
ATGGCGCGCTCTCGGCGGCGCAAGATCGCATCAAGATCATGCACAAGAAGCAAGGCTACCTGGGACCGGATGTGATGCTCGGACGTCAAACGTTCCTCAACTGCGGACCGGCGCATGGTCTCTCCGACGGCTGCGGCGGCGGCGAACCTTCGGATGTGTTCGAGTTCATGAGTAAGTACGGTCTTCCAGATGAAAGCTGCTTGCCTTACAATGCGACGGACCACAAGAAGTTCACGCAAACCAACGGCACGTGTCCACCTGAAGGTTACTGTATGAAGTAAGTTGGTATTTTTGCAGTTCTTTCCCTCCGCATTGTTCACGCTCTAACGTAGTGTGTGGTCTGCTGCGATAGTTGCATGCACACGCCTGAGAGTCCAGTGGACCCGGTGTGTTTCCCTGTGAAGTCTGTGGTGCGATACCGCGCCAAGGAATACGGTCATGTCACGGGCGAGCACGCCATGATGAAGGAGCTCCTGAAGGGTCCCATCACGTGTGGTATCGCCTGCAGCGATGGCTTTACGTTCGACTACTCGGCTGGTATCTACGAAGACAAGACCAACTTCACCGAGATTGACCATGACGTCGAAATCGTGGGGTGGGGTGAAGAAGATGGCGTCAAGTATTGGCACGTGCGTAACTCTTGGGGAACGTGAGTGGTGCTTTTAGTCGTTGGAGATGGTTGCGCTTCTTTGGTTCAAATGCGTGAGCTTCGTTGTTCTTACTTTTTTGTAGGTACTGGGGTATGAACGGTTTCTTCAAGATCGTGCGTGGTGTGAACAACCTCGGTATTGAGGCGGATTGCCACTACGTGGTTCCAGACATTTCCGACGAAGAGCTTGTGTTCTCGGAGACTCCGATCTACGGCGGATCCCACTGGGGGATTGTGCCGTTCTTGAAGGACAAGGCTGTCGATCGACCGGTGCAAACCACAGACGACGTGGCTTACAGCAGTGTGCCTTTGCAGTCCCAAGAGTTGCCTGACGTCAAGGACTCGCACGATTCGAACGACGAGACTGCTGTCGCTAACGCCGCGAGTCTTCGTGTCCCTCAAAAGCTCCGCAGTCACAGCACTGGTCTCTCCATCGCGGCGCTCTTCGTGGCTTTCACCTCGTTCGGTGCTGCGGTTGGGTACGCTGTCGCTCGCTTCTCGCGCGAGACCACGTACTCCCGCATCAACTAAGCGCAGCGCTTTGACTCGAGAGGACACGCGCTATCAACTTCCAAGCTCCATTTGGTTGGTGAATATGTCCCCGTGGCGACCTCGCCACCCGCGTGCTTTCGCTGCGGCGATGTGTCGAAATGATAGATTTTGGTTCCAATTTTGCAAACCGAAGAAAGAAAGAACTCGACTTTTTTTCTTTTCTCTACGGTCGAGTCAAGATCGTTTTCGTTACACATCTCGTTTGTCTTCACTACGTTCAAAGATCGCAAAGGCAAAATGGACACTTTTTCTTTCAAATTTAGAGCTTCTTGTCAGAGGACGAGGTCGCCACTGGGGGAACTGAAGCGGAGCCCGAACTTGGAGCCGCTTGCGCAATGACGTGATGGTCCCACGCAAGTTTGTCGTCCTCCAACAAGTGCAGGTAGCTCGCTTGTAAATGAGTGGACTTTGTCAGCACTTGCTCCACATCCGCCAAGTGCTGCTTGTTGAATTCAAGCGCCTCCGTGACGGCGTTCAGACGCGCTTGGTCGAACTTGGCATTCGCGACCAACTTTCGCAGTTTCTTCTTGTAAAAATAGTCGTAGATGTTCTCGTACTCGTATTCCTGGTTCGTGAGACTCCACCACGTGTAGCCCACGACACTCATGCCAAAGCCCGTGAAATATGTCACGGGTTCCATGATGTCCCACGAGAAATGGATAAACGAAAGCCAAAAGTACAGCCCGAAAGTGCCAACCAGCGATGTCGAAAGACCGACCGAAATCACATTCGCGTGACGAGTGGCCGCGTTGTGGAGCTCTTTGCGCAGGTTCACGAGTGCCAAGTGTTCCGGTTCAAGGGAATGGATCTTCTTGAGGAGCTTTTCGCGTTCTTGAACGAAAAGCTGCTTGGACACAGGGGAGAGACCGATCGATTCCAAGTACGAGTCCACAACGCTTCGTGGTTGCAGGAAAATGGAGTGTTGAAGATCCTCGTCACTAGACTGTGCACGGAAAAACAACACGCTGCGAGTTAACATGACTGCGCTAAGCATCCGCGGTTTGTTTTACGTACGTTTCGGAACGAGAACACGACTCCAGCTTGGTGGAAGGCGTTGAGAATCTCGGGTGCTTGCTTCTTCGGAATGCCTCGTTCTTGGCACATGGCGACAAAGTCCTACCGATCAGACATTAGAAGCGCGAGATGTCAGTACACCGCTTGATCGACGCGTCAGCACCGTGTATCTCTTGCGCTGTTGCGTACTTACAGCGTAGCTGATTTTCCACTTGCCCAGGGTTTCCAGACTATGGCGAAGCGAGATGATGGCCGATTTTTGCGCAATCGCACGCACATCAAGGTCGCCTTCGTCCAGGACACTAACATAAGCATTGCCTGAAACACAGCATTCACCGTGTGAGGTGCATGTCAGAAACCTGAGTATTTTGGTCGCTGCGTGTGTCTTCAAAGAGCGTACCCGAGAACACGGGAGCAGTGACAGGAAGCACGCGATCGTTGATCAAGATCTCAAAGTCGTCCTTGAGGATGCTGTCGAGCGTATCCTCCGGGTTGAACGATTTGCCTCTCTTGGAGCGAATATCAACGGTCTGCACCGACTTGTCTTCCGCTTCGATCTGCGCAATGATGTTCGCCACGGTCGACTCTTCATACGAATCGCATATGCAATAAACCCGCACACCGTTGGCGAATCTTGTTCTCCCTCAACATGCATATTGCACTGACATACCTGGTGGGATGCTAAACACCCGCTCCTCGTCAAACCCGCTCAGTGGCAATGGCACCGCAAGCGTGCATGCTCCATCTTTATACTTGAGCTCCAACGCGCGGTTCGCTTCAATGGAAATAAAACGGAAAAAGACATGAGATCAACTGGACAGGAGCATCCTACACGTCTCTACACAAGCAGCACAGAGGAGAGGGAAAGCGGTAGCTGACGCACAGCGAGCATATTGGAGCACCGCAGTGTTGGCGATCGAGCGCTTCAAGTTGGCAACCGCGAGCTGCTTGCTCGCCGCTCCAAGGTCAGTGCGGCGCGCGCCTGCAGCGACCAGTCCCGCCACTCCCCGACGCAACATCTTCTCTATTTCTGTAGGGAAACGCCGCGTGCTGACACGCAGGAGCTGCTGCTTTCTTCCGGACGAGATGCAGACGTCGTCTCGCCAAATGAGCCGAGTTTCCCCCTTTTTTGGAAACGGGTATGCGCTGGACACTTGCAAACCCTGAGTTACGAATGCACACTGCAGTACCGCTGAGCACGTCGCATTACTGTGTCCCGTGCAGTAAGTTGTTTGGATGCAAACGCAACTATTGCGTCGCTCAGAGTACTTGCAGCTTTTGTGAATGCGATCTTCCCTACATGTTGCTTTGACTTGGTGTGCAATGGTGGCAATAGCGACGGGAACATGCTCTGCTTCATGCTTCGGATCGTCTTGTCCATGGCGCACGTGACATCTTCCTTGCACTCAATGATGCAGCCACTGTAAATGGTTTACTACGGCAAAATCAGGGAGACGACCCAAAAAGCCAACGTGCAATTCTTCCCCTTGTTAAATACACACCAAAGCTCTGCTAGATCTCTGTTTCCTTAACGGCGCTGTGTTGTAGCACAGTCGGTCGCTTGCGGACTGCTGCGAGATGCTCTTGGTGGCTTCGCATCTTCTTGTCAAAAGAAGACACGCACCAAGGTTCATCAACCGTGGGTTCGCAGCTCCAGCGATCGGTTGTATGTGGAACCCAAGGAGGCACGCTGTCTTTCGGTCGAAGCAAACCAAGCATTTCCAAACGATGGCTGGTCTCTTTTGGCAGTCTCGCTTTCCGAATCGTCACGAACGACGGGCTCGATGTCGCGACTGGGTCTCCTTTTTCGCGTTGCACCAGGCGGCGAATCTGAATGTGATTCAGTGGCTGCTGCATGCTTCTTTCGTACTGCAATTCACGCAGCTTCCTGCTGGTCATGCGCTGGGTCTGAACGCAGCGTCCTGCTTCGTGCAGACGCTGACTTGCGGTCGTCGCGGAACGCTCTTGTTGACTGGCAGAAGTAGTTGCTCGCGATTGATGCGTTTTGCGTATCCAGTCTTTTTCCTGGCGCTGGGTGTGCAGCATCCGCTCTTCATAATGCCGATGTTGACTAGGATTAGAGCTGGTCGATATCGTAGCTGTGTGTGTGACTGGCTCGAGGTAGCTTGGCGCTCGATCGCCGCCGGATGAGCACGACTCGTTGCTTTTCCTGCTGAAACCGGTGCTCGCACGTTCCTGCGATGTGATCCACGACTCGTTGTCGGTCGGACTGCCATCGGCTTCCTGTGCGTGCGACTTCGAGACTCGACCAACGAGCCGCACACACCACGCGCCAACCCTCCGCAATCCGCTCTTTTTCTCCACCGCCATCTTTTTTCTTTTGCGTTCGCGTCGCAGCAATGGGACTTCAACCTCTCAAGTCGATCAGTGTTGCGTGTGCGGAAACTTGGACAATGAGCAGCCATCGCCCGAGAAGGAAGGAAGAAGAAGAAAAGAGAGCCAAGAACAGCCTGCTCGCTTAACAAGTTGCTGCGACCATCGCGAATCCACTGTACACATCCCTCGGCATCGTCTTTCTCACAATACGGACGCATTCTTATTTTCTTCAGCATCCCTTCCATCGCAACCGAATACACGAGACATTCCAGTGGATGCTGTTCCAAATTCCACTCTTTTTCCATATGTATACTGTCATTGCACAGACTCGAACTCACATTTCTGCGGGTAGACATTACCACGACCTGTGGGAAACGAAAACGGAGCAAGCGCCACATGATCGTTGCGAAGCTCACTCTGCCAAGAGTATCGCTTCTCTTGCTCGGTAGAAGAAGAGCCCAGCGCGATGTAGAAAATGCCGCTCGAGCATGCATGTGAATCCTGCAGCATTGCAGTGACTCACGCGTGTGCTGTGGGATGCCATCTGCTGTATATGCCAATAGAAACAGAGAAAGAGTTAGATGCATGGAGATGCATCCGGTGCGTCAGCGCTCATATGAAAAAGACCTCTCGCGCCTTTTCACGAACTTTTCTATCTGCGAACTGCCTCTTCAGGGTCAGATCTGAGACCTGATGGCACAAAAAGAGGAGGTCACTAAAGCGAGGACTCGCTTTTTGTGCGTCACTGAACTGATCCAATGATACGACGACAACGACGACGATAATAACGTGCGTCTTGAGCGAGACTTCGATGGCGGCCGTCGGCGCAGTCGTGGATGCGGTGTTTGGGTCGTACGACCTCAAGAACGCGAAGCAATGGCGCGACGAAGACCTGCAGCACCGCGAGCAGGAGAAGCAGTGGCGCGAGGACGCGATTCTCCGTGAGATCGCATGGCGCAACGCCGACTTGGAGCGGGAGCGCCGAGTGCTCAAGCTCGAGAACGAGAAACGCATCATCGATGCGCGCCACAAGCAGCTCTCGGCGATCGCACAGTTGTCGGCACTGCTCGCCGGTTTCTCGATGATCTCGATGGTAGAGATCGGCTTGCCTGAAGCCCTCAACCATGTGCTGCTGGTGTTTTATGGCGCGGTCTGCTGTCTGGAGGTACGCAAACCCATTGCTTTTGCTTGTGCATGCTGCACGGGATGCGGTGGTGTCTGACGAGCATGGGATGCAGTTTGTATTTATGTTGATCTGCATGCTCACCTGCACGCTGCTGCTGCTCGCGGTCACGCGGTTTGTGACACACACGCTGGAGGGGGAGGTTCGCGAACTCACCGCCATTGAGCTCGATTTGGTGTCTCCATTCTATGCGTGGTGGCTCAGGCGCTGCGAGCGCGAATGGCTCCTAGCGTACCAGCTCTTCCGACTCGGTACGTGTCCGAATGTTTTGTAGATTCTACCGAGAGACTCGTGCTGAGCATCTGGACTTTTTGAAGCAGGCGCGTCGCTGTTTCTCGTTGAAGTGATTTTGATCGCGTGGGTGGTGTACGGCCGCTCCGTGATCACCGCCGTGACGATGACTGCTCTGTGTGTCGTCGGCATCCTTTACTACCAGCTTCGCGTCGCGAGTCGATGGCGGTATCTTGTCAACTTTCCCGACCCAAGCAGTGCGAGTTACGACTCCAACGTCCAGGATGCATAAGTTATTATCCCCAACAGTAGACAGACAGTAGTACTTTACACACGTGTGTGCATCCCATTCCGCTCTTTTTGTGTGTGTGCTATCAACGCAGACGATGCAGTGACGACGCGAACCACCAGAGATCCACTCCTCGAATCAGTCGCCAAGCAGCTTAGCACTCTGTTGCTGTGAGCCACAGACCAATCGAGTGACGAGCGGTGCGGTCATTCAGTGAGCATTCAACGCGTCTGGTTGCTTCGTGCTCGAGCACCAGTCCCGGTGTTTTTGTGGCAGTCGTCCGTCCCAAGCATTTTCTTGTGATTGTCCAGCTGGCGCCGAGTTGCGCATTCAGTCGCCACCTGTCAGAACCCACCTCTCCCGTCAAATCGATGTACGCAGGATATCACATCAAGAGGGTTTCTGTGGCGCTTGAGGTGTGGAGTGAGGAGTGGGTAGGATGACAGGGTATCCATTGTTGCAGGTGTAAGTTCAGGTCTGAAGTGGGAAAAAAATGGGCATCGACGAGATCCGTGATGCGTTTTGCTTTCGAGGAGGGGGCAGCGACATCAGGAGCCATTCCTCGAAAAGCTCCAAAGGCGGCGCACTGGCACAGCTCCTTTCCCCACACAACCCCCGCTCCCAAGAACATGGCAAACAAGTTTGTGGTGCACAAGTTTGGCGGCACCTCCGTGGGCAGCGCCGAGTGCTTCGCCAAGGTGAACGCCATCGTGTCGGCGCTCGACACGCCGCGCATCGCCGTGGTCGTGTCCGCGATCGGTGGCAAGCCGAAAGTCACCGACTTGCTCATCAGCTTGCTCAGTCTCGCGAAGCAGCGCAAGTCGCAGGAGTGCGACGTGATCCTCGATATGATCCGCGACAAGCACCACAAGGTCATCGCCGAGCTGCTGCCGGACGACATCGGCAAACCCATTGAAGAAGCGATCGATGCCGATTTGAAGCGGTTGTCGGAGTTATTGCGCGCGATCTCGATCATGCGGTCGTACAATGACAATGTCGTGGAATTCATCTCTGGTCATGGCGAAGTGTGGTCGGCGAAGATCCTCACGGCGTCGCTCACGCTTCGTGCACAAGCCGATGGTAAATCGCACAAGTATCATTTCGTCGATGCGCGTGAGTTTTTGATCGTCGAGCCGGATGAAGATCATGGTCCAGTCGTCCAGTACGATATCACCACGAAGAACATGAACAGCATTATCAAGAACCAACCCGATGGTCAAGAGTTGACGCATCTCGTCATCACGGGTTTCATCTGCAGCACCACGGAAGGTGTGATGACCACGCTGAAGCGTGACGGCAGCGACTTCACGGCGTCGATCTGCGGTCGCGTACTGAAGGCCAGCAGCATCACGATTTGGACCGATGTCAGCGGTGTGTTGAGCTCCGATCCACGAAGAGTGCCGGAAGCGAAGATTCTCGGCGAAGTCTCCTACGAAGAAGCGATGGAGCTGGCGTATTTTGGCGCAAAGGTGATCCACCCAAAGACCATGACGCCCGCTATCTTGGAAGCGATCCCTATTTACATTCGCAACACATTTGAACCAGAACACCCGGGCACGAAGATCTACCACCGCAAGCGCGTCGAACTGGAGCGCAAGCTCTCGAACGGCATACCGAATGCAAAGAATATCGTCAGTGGGTTCTCGACGGTCGACGACCTGGCACTATTTAATATTGAAGGAAGCGGTATGGTCGGTGTGCATGGGACCTCGTCTCGGCTATTCAGCGCGCTGGATCGCGTGAAAGTCAATGTTGTGTTGATCGCTCAAGCGAGCTCCGAGCACTCGATCTGTTTTGCTGTCCCTATGAGCCGCGCCGACGATGTCAAGGAAGTCGTGAATGAGACGTTCTTCAAGGAGATTCACCATGGCTTGATCGAAAAGACCGAGTTTATTGCGCCGATCAGCATCATTGCCGCGGTCGGCGACAACATGAGCCAGACCCCAGGAGTGTGCAGTCGCTTTTTCGGCGCACTCGGTCGAGCGGACATCAACGTGCTCGCGATCTCGCAGGGCTCTTCGGAGCGGAATATCTCTGCTGTCGTGAGATACGAAGACTCGGCTGCTGCGCTTCGTGCCGTTCACTCGGCGTTCTTCCTCTCGGACCAAACGATCTCGATTGGTATCGTCGGTCTTGAGCGCGACGAAGACGATAAAGACGGTGTGGGTAAGGCATTGCTCGAGCAATACAACCAGCAGCGCGAATACTTGAAGCAGCGCTTCAACGTGGACATCCGCATTCGAGCGATTGCTACCCACTCGTCGTCGCAGATGCTGCTGGACCACAATGGCGGTCTCACGTCGGATGCGTTGCAAGAGCGAGCGGACGCTTTTGAACCGTTCAACCACGATCGATTCTTGGACCACGTGTGCGCCGACCACTTGCCTCACTGGCTGATCGTCGACGTGTCGAACTGTCCTGGTCACGTCAAGAGTCTGTACCCAACCTGGCTGAACCGCAATGTGCACTTGATCACAGCGAACATCAATGTCGCGGCTGCGTCGACGAGCTTGCACCACTTGATCCGCACGAAGTTGCGCGAGAAGAAGTTGATTTTCGACTCGGAAGCGTGTCTCGCGATCGGTGTGCCGATTTTCAACACGATCCAGAGTTTCATCCAAACGGGAGACGACATCCAAAAGGTCGAGGTCTCTGGCAGTCGGTTCCTCAATTCGGTGCTGAACGCAGCGTGTGCCGCTAGCAGCGCCGCAGACGTCGATCTCCCAGCATTGCTCAAGCAGCACATCGACGAATACAAGAGCTCGCTCTCCGTGCGCGCGATCTTGGACGATGTCACAGGTGTGCGAAGCGCGAAACAGGCTGTCTTGGTTGCCCGCGAGCTCGGATTCCAAACGGAGCTGCAGGATGTCGAGATCCAATCCTGTTGGCGCTACCACGACGACGACGAGGACGAGGACGACGATGTGAGCAAGTGGGACTACGAGCGATTGCTCGCGCACCTGGTGCGCAAGTGCGAGCCATTGCAGCACCAGATCGCTCAGACCATTGCGAACCGCGTCGAGACGCCTTCGCTGCGACTCATGGGGTTTGTGGATGCCGCGACCGGCGCGATCTGTGTGCGCGTGGAAGCGCTTCCTGCGGCTCATGCGTTCGCGTCGCTGCAGCCACTGCAGTGCGCGTTCGCATTCTACACGAGACGTCACGCCGCGCACCCCGTGGTCGTCACGGGTCCGATCGCCGACAGCTCCATCACGGCTGGCACGTTGTTCGGCTCGATCTTGAACTTGGCACGGAATTGCGGCGCTCGTGAGTCGAATTAGAGTCCGATTTAGGTGCCAAAAGCAGCACTTTAGGTAAAAAGGAGAAGAAAGATGGAGAGAGTAGAAACAAAGCGAACCCAAATAGAAACGGTAGAGCATCGCTGTTGTATTTAGAAATAGATCTCAATGTACCTATTGTCCGAGTTGGGTACCGGTACAGATCGGTAGAAGATGGAACATTTGGTGTGTTGTAGTGTGACCCACGCTATGTAGAATGGATCTTGAGGAGGTTTCCCTAGTTTCACTGGTTTCCTTTTTCTTCTTCTTCTGCTCGACATTGACGAGACAGCGTGATGCGAATCATCATCATCATCATCAGAGGAAGAAGAAGAAGAAGAAGAAGCGAGCGAAGGTGGGACCAAGTAGAGCTGTCGGAAGACGCTTTGTGTCTGTGTGTGTGTGTGCGAGTTGGAGATCGATAGGATAGATCGATCTACAATGCGCGTGGATGTTGTTTCGTTCTGCAACCAGTGCAGGAAGTGGACACCGCGATGGACGTCGTTCCCGTTTTTGCGATCGTTTGCTGTTGTTATTACTATTTGTGTTTGGACATGTGGGAGTCCTCTTCCTTTTTAAATTTCTCTTGCATACCGCAAGACAATGCGCTTCTGAGCGTTCTTTCCATCGCTTCCCACGAAGGAGCACCGCATCAGACTGATTGTCGTACGTTGGTTGCTGTCACCATGCAGACACAAAACACACACACACACACGCGCGCTTCGTTTCTTTCTTTCTCTTCAATGTTGCACCTCATGTTTTCCTTCTTTCTCTCCATCATCAAAACGGTATCCCTACCGGTTTTTGTCGGGTCAGGCGGGTTTGGTGCATGTTGGCTGCGTTCTCCGGGTTTTCAAGGACGCACGACCTACCTACGCATCTCGCTTCTTCTATTCTTCTTGCTGCTGCTGTTGCCGACCCGAACCTAGTCGCAGACATTCCCTCCCCCCTTCCTCCTCCCGTCGACCATTCCGCATTCCCTCCCGCTGGTCAACGGCCGCTTCAAGCACCTTTCCAGGAAAGCAAAGCGCCAGCACTAGATACACTCACAGTAAGCGAGCTACGTACGCGCGTGCGTGTCACAAGCGTATCCGATTCGAGTAGGTCTCCATTCCAAGATGACAAGAAAGCGCCGCGCGTCGAGCAAACCGTCGGTGCTTGTTGCTCCAGCTGCTTCCACTATGTACACGACGCCGCAAGCGCTCGTATCGCCGCTGTCGCCGTTGCGCAATCGCATTTTATCTGTGGCGACAACCCCCGCGAAGTCGTCGCGCAGCACAAGCACTGGTACGCACACCAAGTTTGCCGACCCGTCGGTGCTTTCCCCGCCGCTGAAGAAACGCGTCCACACGCGCAGCGAAGCCCGCGCCGTGAAGATCCAACCGTTTGAGGATGAAGACTATGACGACGCTGCTGCTGCTGCTGCAGCTACGGAGGAGCGCGTCGACAGCGAACACGACGGCTCGCATCGCCACAACATCAAACCGGACCCGCATCTGCCAGACCCTTACAGGCACAAAGCGAAAGTGTTCCACCACAACGGATCCGTCTACGACGCCATGCTCACGCGGGTATGAAAGCAGAGTGCTCATGTAGAGTGGCGTGTAGTGCATAATCCCGGATGTTGACACTAATGTGGGTTCCTATAGGCACGCGTGCACCAAAACCAAAGCGAGTTCATTGCGCTGCAAGCGCTGGAGTACGAGAATCAGTTTTACCTGTGGATGCGGTCGGGGTTCATTGGGTCTCCTGGGAAGACGTCGCTCACAGGTCCCTACGAGAGCAAAGACAAGATTATAGTCGAGTTCGGCATGGTATTTTCGTCGAAAACGTGCTGCACGTGGGAAGAGCGGCATTCGCTGCGCTACCAGGAAGGAAGGTTTGTACAGTTTCGTGCTGGCATGGAGCTGGGAAACAAAGACAACTGGCAGTCCGTAGATGAGGTTTTCACACACTCTATCGACTGTGTTGTTATGATGCACGCATGTGTACAGCTACACGTGGATCGAGTTGGATTACTCGATGGGGACGCCCTATTGCGACGTCTCGAGCGCGTTTTTCGACAGCGGCGCGAGCGATGGCGACGATGCCGCCAGCGAGGACTCGCGCAGATACAAGCGACGAAGAAAAAGCGCCAGAGCGACGTCGTCGTCGAGTCGGCATGCCAGTGCGATGCTGGGATGGTCGCTGCCTGCTAGCAGTGGAAGCAGCCGCACGTCGCTGGCGAGTTTGCTGGGGAATACTAGTCCGGCCACCTCCAGCACGACAAAGTTTGTGCGTCCAGCGTCCCGCTTGCATGCGGAAGTGCAGTCGTTTCTATCGCTGATCGCCGATTCGACCGAAATCCATTCGTACAGTTACTCGGAGACCGAAGAAGTGATGGAAGAGGCGCAGAAAATGCCGCTTGGACGACTCTCGAAGACAACCATCAAGCGGGTACGTGACCAGCGCGTTTTCAGTCTTGTGTTTGTTTCTATCTTGCTGCCGAGAAAAGGGGTGTGACCTCACAAGGAATGACATTGGTGCTTGCGACTACCTTCTTGCAGGGCTACGAAACGCTCCAGGAGATTTACGAAGCGCTGCGAAGCCGCACGGCACCGCGGACCCATATTTTGAACTTGAGCAGCCATTTCTACTCGATCATCCCGCATCATTCCCGGCTCGAAGTGATCGACACGATGATCAAGTTGGGCAAAAAAGTCGCGATGATGGAGAGCGTGTGTGAGAATGTACGCGGTATGAGCAGCATGGAGATCGCGAACCTGTGCCACCAGCGCAGCTACGTGGACGAATGCTACGAGCTCTTGGACTGCGATTTGCATCCAGTCGCCGAACACTCGGACGAGTACGCGTATGTGAAGGCGTACATGAAGAACTCGAGTTGCTGTGGCTGGAAAGACGGCACGCTTCAGTTGGTGAACGTGTTTCGCGTCGACAAACCCGACGAAACCCGACGCTTCGAACCGTATCGAGCGTTCAGCAACCGGAAAGTAAGTGCTGTGTGCTTGCAGGTGCTCTTAAAGCATACAACTCTCGAGCCCAAACGGAGTTCTTATGGCAACGTTTTGCCTTGTAGATTTTGTGGCATGGCAGTCGTATGAGCAACTGGCTGGGCATCCTCACCGATGGGTTGCGGATCGCGCCGCCCGAAGTGGCGTCGAATGGACGGATCTTTGGGAAAGGGATCTATTTCACTGATAAAGCGTCCAAAGCTCAAGCGTACTGCCATGCCAGTGCTCGTCATGGGGGGCAGAGCAAGTGCATCTTCGTGCTGAGTGAAGTCGCATTGGGGGAAGTGAAGGAGATGACGGCGTCGGACGAGCATGCCAAGCGATGGGTGCACGTCGGGTCGGGTGGCCACACCAAGTCGTCTTTCTACCAGAGCTGCAAAGGGGTGGGAACCTGCCGTCCCGATGAAAGCGGGGACGTCGTGGACAGTGATGGCGTCATCTGGCCACTGGGCAAACCCACGCAAACCACCGAGGCGACGGGACTCAGCCACTCGGAGTATATCATTTACAACCCCGCCCAGGCGCGGATGCGGTACGTCGTGCTCGCGAAAAGCGCCTACTAGTTTAGACTTTCTTCCTCCCTCCCAGGAGCTCCCATCGCCAAGCCCAAGCCCAAGCTCTCTCTCTTTTTAATGATGCGTGCTGTGTTTCTGTATTGATTGACGTGTATGTATGTGTTAGTTTTTTGGCGTTCACGCCACGTAAATTGCAACGTTGTGGATATGTTCATTGGATGCTTTTGGTTTTGATTTACCCTTGCATGTACGGCGCACGCATTGTTTCCCTTGGAAGAAAAACTCGCCTTACTTGGTCTTCTTGGCGCGGTCCGAGATCGCGTTCAGGCGCTCGACGAGCGGTGGGTGGCTGTAGTGGTACGCGCTGTACAGCGAGTCCGGGTTCATGTTGGAAAGGTTCTCGATCGCGAGCTTCGTGAGACCCGACTTGAGTCCTTGCTCGTGACCCAGATCGACCGCAAACGCATCGGCTTGGAACTCATTCTTGCGCGTGTTCAGCGTCACCAAGAACGACAGCACGTGCTCCACGGGAGCCCACACGGTCTGGGAGAACAGCAGGAAGCCAATGATCACGGGCTTCGAGTCGCTCGCGAACCCGAAACTTGCAAACAGCTCGCTGTCATTCATGCACAGACCAAAGACGTAGAAGAGCACGAACGTGTACACTTGCTGGATCACAAAGCCCTGCGCGGTGTGCCAAAGCTTCCAGTGGCCCAACTCGTGGCCGAGGATCGCGACGATTTCATCGTGGGTCGCCTGCTCCAAGAGCGTGTCGAAGAGCACGATGCGCTTGCTCTTGAAAAAGCCGAAAAAGTACGCGTTACTGTGGCTCGACCGCTTCGAGCCATCGCACACAAAGAGCTTCGTGAGCGGGAAGTGCAGCGAGGACGCCAATGCTTCGATGCGCGTACGCAGCTCTCCTTCTTCGAGCGGCGTGAACTTGTTGAACAGCGGCATGATGAGCACCGGGTAGAGCGTGACCATGACCAGCGAGAAGGCGCACAGGAACGCCCACACGTAGAGGTAAAAGAGCTCCCCTCCCCAACGAATCACGTAGATCAACACAGCGGTCACCGGGTACCCAATGGCCATAAACAGCGCAAAGCCTTTCAGTTTGTCCATGAAGAACAGCCCCAGCGTCTGCTTGTTGAACCCATGCCGCGCTTCGACCACAAACGTCGAGTACAGCGCGAACGGCAGTCCGATCACCGTGTCGCGGATCGACGTGAGCGTGAGCAGCATGATCGCCAAGTAGATCTCGCTGGTCGTGTCCAATCCAAGCGCTGCGAGTGCTCGACCACTCAGCGTCCACATAAACGGCAAGTATCCCAGGAAGAGGAACGCCGTGGCTTCCACTTGGGAATACGCGCCAAAGACGAACCCGAACGTGCTCTTGTCGAGACCGTACGCGCGGCTTTTATCGAATTTCTCGAGCGTCGCGTCCAAAAGCGAGATGGCTTTCGCAGGCTCTTCGTCTTCCTGCGTCGTCTCCTCTGCGTCGTCTCCTTCGTCTTCGCTCTTCTTCTTCTTCTTCTTGGGCGTGAACGTCCCCAGACCTGCGATCGCGTCCGCGAGCTGCTTTGGGAACTCCTTCTCCTTCAGTTTCTGGTGCTGGCGGAAGTCCAAATACGTCTCAAACACGTACACGAGCGTGATGAACAGAATCGACGCCTGGAAGTACGGGAGCGAGCCTGGCTGCCATCCTGCTTGCGTGAAATACGGCGCAGTCCACCACGAGTGCGGAGGTGCTTCGGATCCCATTCTTGCTTGCAAAATGACGAATGGTGCCAAAACCAAAAAAAGATATTGGGAGGAGGGTCATTCCCGCGTAAGTACGATGTCGGATCGAATCCACGAACATGTCGACTGGGACATACCAGATGCATTGGTCCATATCTTTTCGGTAGAAACCATCATCCTGCCTAAAAGCATATATGTTGCAGCTTCGCGTCAATCCGAGCCAGGTCGCAGGCTCCATCCTGTTTGCACCAGTATATCCCAGCTACAAGCTGGTCAACTGCAACACCAGATTGACCCTCTTCTCGACAGAGCAACACTCGCGTCTTGATCTTTGTGCTCATCCTGTCTCCCCTCTTTAGTGGCCGTCTCGATACGGACACTCGGTTGGGAGAGAGAATGAGAAAACCAGAAAGCGCGCTTTTCCCCAGAGCATGCGAGCGGAAGCGTAAGGAGGGAAATGGGAGCCACCACAGCGACCGCCCCGCGCGAAATGAAGACCAAGGCGAAGATAGCGGCGTTCGAGTCGCCGCCTCCGAGATCCGGAAACCGACGTGTTTCCCCACTGCTGGTCGCACTGCTGCTGCTGCTGGTGGTGGTGCATCAGACGCCGAGGATCGCCGCTGCAGCACCTGTCGCACTGGACTCGAACGCATCCGATTCCGCACCGACAGCGAATATCCGTGACAGTGGTCACGACTACCAGGAAGAAGGCGAAGGAAGAGACGGCGACGTGAACCCGACGGATATTGACGATGGTCTCGTGTTCCTGCCGCGACCGTCGTTTCCGGTCGAGATGTTTTGCGTGTCGGTGTACTTAGCGCTCGCGATCGTTGCCGCGTGCAAGGCCATGTCGCTTCCCACGCGGTTCTCAGCGTACGAAGTCAAGCGCAGACACACGTTTCAGCGGCTGATGGTGGTCTTTGCGCTCACGCGCACGATCTCGTTTTTAGGGAGCGGCATTGCGCGCGACTTGCTGAACCGTGCGGCGCTCTGCTTTTTCTTCTCGCTCGTGCTCTTCCAGGTGCTTTTCTGGATCGATATCGCGAACCCGAAGATCTCGAGCCGTTCGAAGCGCATTTGGTACGCGTTTGTGCTTTCGAACGGCGTGTTTTATGTCCTCGTGCTCGGATTATCTGTCGCGCATGTGTGGAGCATGTACAGCAATGGCCAGTGGGGGGAGAACGACGAGCAGCCCCAGTCGCAGCTGTTAACAGGTGTGCTCCCCGTGTTCCTGGTCGCAATGGGAAGCCTTGCGAGCTCACTGGGACTGGTGTACTCAACGTGCAAGATGCGACGGAGAGTAGGACGCGTGCTGAGGCAGTCGGGCGACGGTCAACGACGACGGCTGGACGAGCGCGTGGAAGCGAAATTGCATCGCGCGCTCCGATTTACGCTCTTTGTGATGGGTATTTGCTCCGTGACGTTCCTGCTGCGCACGCTACTCTACATTCAGCGTCCATTTTCGCACCGAGGCTGCGGAGACATTCACGACCCGAATATATGCATCATCGTCGGATACACCATCCCAGAAGTGCTGCCGTGTGTGCTGTTTTTGGTTCTCATGTGGGAGGTTGAGCCCGATATGCAGTTTCCGTCACGGAGACGACCAAGTTTTAACGGATTAACGACTGAGTCGACGCCGTTGCTGTATGAAGATCAGCCGCCACTAGTTATCACGACGAAAATGGCAGGCAATGGCACCCCTGGCGCCAATTCGATGGCGCTGTCGTCCAGTTCGCCTGGTATAGCTGGTGCGGTTGGCGCGGCTCGCGGCGGATATCGAATTACAAATCGGCGGTCCAGTCCGTTGTCATCTGGACTTGGTGGGAATGTTCTGGAGCAAGCACGACGGCGACTTGAGCTGGTCGCGAAGAAAGAGGAAGACGTGAAGAGCGAGTCCTCGGTGCATCACGCTCCAGCGTTGCTCGACACCCGCCTCGTCAACTCATCTGACAGAATACAAGACCAAGCAGTGCAGCGAGTGGTCCAGAAGAAACGCTCCACATCTGCGTATGCTGCTATGCCCTCTACGCTGCCGTCGACCAGTCCTGCTGCTGAGATGAGCGCAGCGTATGCGTGGCTCTCGTTTCAGTGTTTTAACCTGAAACTTCCTTCGTCTTCCGCAACAGCGTCGTCGTTTCTCGTTCTGCACGTTCTCGATCCGGACACGGGTGATGTGATCGCAGAAATTGGACGCTCAGAGGTATCGACATCCGAAGACCCATGCTTCCACCTCATGCTCCCCGTGGAAATGCGCGAGCAAGATTTGTTGCGGATCTCGGTGTATTCAATCCGCAACGTGAACTCGGTCGATGAACTGAAAAGCCAGTGGCTGGTTGGCGATGCGCTTATACCGCTTGTGTCCTTCATGGCATCGTCAAGGTTTGCGTTTGGTCGAGCGACGCTCCATGCGCTATTCTCGCCGCTCTCTCGATCTCGCTCTTCAGGAGAGATAGTTGTTCGATGTGAGGCTGAAGTCAAAAGCGCCAGTGGGGTGTCCGATGAGGGTCGCCAGCGGACCACTCGCTCCTTCATGTACTTCTCCGCAGATGACAGCGAAGAAGACCATGATGTGTCCCTCAAGGACACTGGGACATTGTTGATGCGGCGCAAAAGCGAGATCGCCTCGTTTCATCACTCTCATGCCAAGATTTTGGTTGAAGAAGAACTGATCGAAAGTGTTTATACGTGGGAGATCCCATACCAGCTTTTGCAGCTGATTCTCTCAGACTTGGTCGTTAAGCTTGAAGCGCTGAAGCGAGAGAGTCTGTCCGGTGACATCGGTGAGAGTTTGTCGTCAACTCCAATCAGCCAGATATCAAGTATCGGGAACCCAAGCATCCCGCCTCCAATGTCGTCGTCTCCTGGGGCTCTAAGTGTTGTCCCGGAAAACGAAGCAGGTGATCGCTCCGATTCCTCTGATGAAGACGACAATGCCTTTGACGAGAATGACCATGCTCACATCTCCGAACCTTTTTCCGACCACAAAAGAAAATCAGCTCCCAGTATCGGGATGCTATCGGAAATGATATTCCAGATTCAGGACGACGCTATGGAGAGAAAGAAGCAGAAATGGCGCCACGAATTGATCGTTACCATGGAGCAGTACATTTCGCAGGTTGAAGACTCGATCTTACGCTATGGAGACACTCAGCACGGCGGGCTGACATTCAAGCCTAGTACGATGAAAGCCGATGCCAATCTCAGCTTCCTCGCATTAAACCTACACCAGCAGCTCATGACTGTCGGCACTGCGGTGCCTACATCCCCGAGTGATGTGATATACGGCGATGACACGAGTGGTGCTCGATACGCAAGACTTGTTAACACGTTTGTTGGCACTTTTCTGTCGTCTCCGTCTCACAAATTGCGAGACTCGAATAGTGAAGACCACATTGCGACGATTCAAGACTTGGACAATGAGAACCACAAGCACTTCGATGGCAGTGCAGATAGTGATGGCGAAAGTGACAATACTGAGGTTCTTAGTAAAGATGGACGCGATGGAGAAAACGACGAGTCTCCAGTCGAGCCAGTCGAAGCCTTGCGGCGGCGAGTTATTTCGTTTGATTCCGCTGAAAATATCGTGAATATGAGTGCATCTGGTCGGGAGGTTTCCGTGACAGACGAACAGCGTAAATTAGCGGAGAGGATCGTCGCTCTGGGCATTTCTGAGAAGGACGTTCATGGGTTGCAAACGGTCGGAGTAGAAGACTCCACAGACGGGAAAAGCAGCAGTGACCGTCACAGTCCACGAGGAAGCGCCGGCAGTAGTCGCCAGAAGCCTCAGGGGATTGCCGAATGGGTGAAGCGGAAGTGGCTTGAAGTGGAGAAAACGCACCAAGCTCATACTGAAAACCATGCAAAGCCATTTCAGCACCGTCGGATGTACGGAACCACTACGGTCGGCGCTTTCGCTGCGCATATTTATGGCTTTAAGAATGGCGGCATTCGTCAAATGCGCGAGGAGCTGGAGCGAATTCATGGTCAGCTTGTGATCGAGGCTGAAAAATCGAGCTCGGATCTTACTTTGGAGGCTTTGGAGAGAAAATATCACGAGTTGAAGTGGCACATCGAGCGCCGCCTTGAAGTTGCGTTTTGTCAGGCAATGAGCGCATTGGTGACATGCTTCCAGCAAACCCTTTACGCGCACATCCACGACGACGTTGACTTTGGCACGCACCGCATGCAGATCCGTGGGATCGAGTATTTGGAAATGATCTCGCAGGTTGGGTTTCTCTTTTCCGTAGAGAGCTTGCTCTCGACGTACAGTAACGAGGCAGGTATGCTCGGAGATATGGAGGCTGCAGTGAAGGAACTGTCTCGTGTACTTATCAAGCTACGACCGGTGCAGACTCCTCGTGAAGCGGACTTCCGTGTATCGGTGACATCTGGTCCCCTCGGGATTGTGATTGAGCTCCCCATTATCGTGTGCGATCCGAATACGTTCCCAGACAGAAACATGCATCGCGTCCCAGGTCAAGATGCGTTCACAGGAGCGGTGTATTGTCCACTTACGTCGACCGAGCAGATTGATCGGGCGAAGCGAGTGTTCCGGAAGACGATTAGCGTCAAGTCGATTCTTTTTTCGCAAGGGATGAATGAGATGCAGACTGTTGCGAATACCGTCGGGAAGGATTCGCTCCAGAAGGAGATCAACGCGGAGAACGTGGTCGTGCTGGAGAACTATTTCAGTTCGTTTGTGCAGTGGTGCAGCAAGCAAGCCAGGAGCAGCAACCGTTCAAGCGAGCAACGCTCTAATATTTATACCCCCGAAGACTTGCATCGTCTGCAAATGCTAGTTGACCACCTGAAAACGAATGTGCAGCTCTCTGGTCGCTCGAAGCGCATGGCGATCTTGAGTTTGTCGTCGTTGATCGCTCGCTCGATCGGTGGCGGACGCGTGACGTGTTGCAAATCGGCAAAAGATCGCACCGCGATGTCCATCACTCTGGAAGAGGCGAACTTGCTGGTGCTTTCGCATGGTCTGCACTCGGATGAGCGCGACCAGTTCACGAGTCTGCTGCGGACGTATGGCGTTCGACGCGAGAACGCGCGGAAGAACATTGGCAAGGCTCAGTACTGCTTCAGCGCGCTGCAGAACTACATGCTTCCTCACGACTACAAGTGTCCACCAGGAACTGGCGGTGGCAGCCGATCGTTCTCGTAACCCAGAGCGAGTCGGTGGCGGAGTTGAAGCACGACACACAATATTTTATGCAATGCAGATGGATCAAGAGCTTCTTTTTATTTTCTCATTTTGAACTTTTGGAATGCTTTACAAATGCGTGTGCACACATACAAGAGACGACGCAGAAGCGCTGCTTGGGTGGTGGTGGTGGGTGGAACTACTCTATTTTACAAAAGGGACGACACGATACGGCTGCGGACGGCTGTGAACTCAAATGGCGCTTCATGCGGCCATTGCAGTGTGGGATAAAATATCACGCATGGACATGCTCCGTGGACACGGCTGCTGTTGTTGCTGCTGCTGGATCCCTGACGGACATGCAGCAAACGGGTTACGTTGGGTGTGTGCTTGCGGCTTCATTTCGTTCTTGAACGCAGTCAGTATAGATGCATCCACGAGAAGGTTGAGCGTCGGCACGCCGAAAGGGGAGGCACTTGACGCAGAAGAAGAAGTCTTGAGGTGGTGCTGCAATGGACTGACGGTTCGGCCAGGAAGCTGGGTCATGTGTGGCACCTTTGGAGCCCAATGTCCATTGTGGTAGTTTTGTTGCTGGTAGTGACCAACTGCATGAGCAAGAGAGAATGGCTTCCGTGGACTGATGCTTCGGACTTCAAGGTTGAAGCCACTGTGCGTCGGCTGTGGCGTTAGAAGCGGGAAGGACTGCTGCTGCTGCTGGTGGAAGTCCTCGCTGCTTCGTCGTGAGCTCGTTGATTCACAAATCGAAGGTCGGGCGTCGGACATGTCAACGTCCGAGTCATCGTCCGAGTCATTGCCGTCGATCGAGTCAACGGTCCACGTGCGAAGCTCCGATGGAGAAGTGGCATGGTGGTGTGGCGCATTTGGCGACATTGGTCCTTGTGGTAGCTTCACTTGCAAGAGGCGCTTGGCACTCGCACCACGAAGACTGGAGGCGTTCGGGTGCAGGACAGCCGTGGCAGTGGCAAACCCTTCTTTCTCGAGCTTCCTTCGCAGGTTCTCAATGGCTTCTTGACGAATGCGCTCGACGTTCTTCTCACTTCGGAAACCAAGGTATGGCCATCGTCGGATCCCGAGGGACCGGCACACGCGGATGAGCGTGCGGCTGCTGATCCCAAGGTCTTCGGCAGCTTTCTTCGCGGTCAGCGTGAAGAACGCCGCCAGATGGTCAAAGGAGAGTGTCTTGATGCCGTGGCGGGTGTGGACTCGAACAACGTAGGACGCGTAAATCGCTGCAAGCGGGTTCTGGGAGTGGCAGGATGCTAGAGATGCCGAGGTACTTTGGAAGCTGGTGTATGCCATTGGTGCTGACGGGCTCATGGAGGACTTGTGGAGTGACTCGGTGCGGTCGAGTGGGGCTTGATGGTACAACTCGGCGTCTTGACAAACAGAGAATTGTCGAAGTCCTTGGAGGTAGAGGCGACTTGAGGACTCCGAGTCAATTTGGAAAATGACGGGTTCGGGTTCGAGTTGCTTGAAAAGTGCCGATTCGGAATGAGCGGGCACGAAAGCGGACTTTTGACTCGGAGACAGCCAGGAAGGCGACTGAAAGTTGGCGTATTTGACCTTTTGACACAACAATCCGGAGCGCCGTGGGAAGCGAGAAGAATCAAGTTTTGTGTGGAAGATTGCAACTTGAATTGTGAGAGCCGCTGTGGCTAAGAACGCTTTTGCCAAAAGTCCACCTTTGGCATTAACGGCGCAACTGAATGGAAGGTGGAAGAAAAAGAGGAGCTCCAGAAGCGATTCACACACAAATGGTCGCGACTGCCGGACACCCTTCGTTTTTTTGTGGAACACGCACGGAAAAAGGAGCGAATCAAAAGAGTTTTGTGTGTCTGGCGGTGGCACCCTCCATTGAAGAAAACGAAAGAAAAAGTCCCCCCAGAATAAAACCGTCGTACGTCACGCTTGCGGATGCTGCAACGCGGACCGAATGAAGATTGTTGTATAGAGTTGGAGAATGTCGAAGGAAGGAGAATGGTCGTGGTCGCTGCGAGTGCGTGAGTGAAGCTGCGCCACCATCTCCATTGTCCGCGCTGACTTCCCAATGCAATGCATTCGTAGAAGAAAAGGTTCGGCAGCTTATGCAGATGGTCGGAAAAGAAGGTTATCATGCATGCAATACGCGTTTTTGCGGAAGAAAGAAGAGACGTGCGCAAGGGCAAAGTCCAGCATAACACAGCGTGCCATTAACTCCTGCTTGTCAATCAAGCGACCAGAATGTTCACACATCCGCGCGCTTGTGCATACAAACTCCAAGACGAAAAAGTAGAACTCGAGCCATTCGGAACGAGAAATGATGGCGACAAGATTATGGAAGAAATGGAGGGGAAAATCGAATGTGCAGTGAAGCGGAGCGAGACGACCTCGATATGGTCAGAGGCTGCAAAGCAGATACGCGATTTTACGAGATCTTGTCTTGCAGACTCTCAGGTCGCGGACTCAACGGCACCTGTCGAATGCCGACACACGTACCACCTGAGCCCGAGCCACAGCAAGCAGTCGGCGTTTTATTTGGTCAAGAGAGAAGGAAAGAGGTTGGTTTCGCGTGCTTTGTTGCTCCGCGATTGCTTCATGTGCGTTTTACTGGTCTTAGTCTTAGTCACGGTTGTTTGCTGTCTGTGTAGGCGAGGAGGAGCTTCTTAAACTGCACGAACTAGTGCGAGCGCTGCTGGCGGCTTCACTCGTTGCGCTCTCCCAACTTCCCGAACAGACATTGCTGGCCACTTCTTCCTTTTCGCTCCCGAGGAAAGTCTCAGCAAGCACTTGCTGCTTTAAAATCGTCGTGCCGTTACTCTCGACCGTTCAGCCACAGGATACAGATTTTTCCGAGATGCATGAGCGTACCCCACTTGGGAGAAAATGGCCATTTGGAACTTTAGCGGTGGAGGAAAAGTGCAGAACTGGCCAAGAAAATCAAGACCAAGCAGTGGGTTCCAACGATGGAAATCGCGACGCACACACAATCACACCTGCCCGACTGCCTGGTTTTGTTTCCTTTTTAAAATCGGGACTGGCGTGTGGGGATCAACGTACTCGAATGAGCCCAGTGGCGCAACTGCCCTTCCGCCTCCCAATCCTCTTATCAGCGTCGCTCTCGCCTCGCCATCGTTGTTGCCAAACCCAAACTCGAAGCGACGCCTGGAAAGAGAAGCACTCGCTCGTGCAGGATCGCTTCCTCGTACTGTGCAGCAAGTAAAAACCATTCCGACCTGTCTTCACAACCCCGAACAAATCGTTCGACGCTTTTGAGATTCGTACCTGTCACCAGCGCGCCAGAAAAGGGTTGAGATTTTATCGAACCAAATTCGCCATTCTTTTTGGCATGCATGGCGATACGAAACGAAAAGGCAGTCCAATATGGATGGAAAATGGAAAGAAGCTGAGGGATCAATTCAACCCAGTGTACTGTTCCGACACGAAGGAAGGAGGGGGTCATGGACGGACAGACAACCGACTGCATTTCCTTCGACTTTCTCTCGATTGCGATGATGGCGCTAACACAGTACTATATCCTACTGAGGAATGGCTGCTGCTTGCTTGCTTGTTACCTGCGATTCCAAGGGAGCTCTTTCTTCCATGGAAGCTCTGCGCATAGTCCAACGAGTCGTCCGAACATATTACCCGCTTTTCTTTCTTTCTTTCTTTTCATCCCAGCGAACCTTCCTATACGAACACTCCCTTTACGGACGCGGACGTTTCAACCACTTTCGGCAACGGTACCACCAGCGCATCATTCGCCTCGCTATAGCGAGTACGTACTCCTGCAAGCTGTTTCTAGCTGCTCTGTGCTGCGATACGCATTGTGGGAGGCGGAACCGACTACTGTGATGCTGACTATATGGTAGCTGACGCGAAGAGGTCCTTAACGTCGGGGGTGTCGACGCGAAAGTGACATCGACGAGTGCGCACAGACAGAACACGCGCAGAACAAAAAGAAGACCTTGAGCGAGTGCACGCTGCGTCTGCAAAACGTAAACAACCATGTAAATATATGTATGCGTGTGTTTCTGTGTTTCTGTGATTCTGTGCAAAGGCATTTTACGCTCTGTATAGAGAAGTCTCTCTTTGTGCAATCCCATTGTCGTCCGCCTGCACCATTAAAACGTTGAAAGGAAAATGGAAAGAACGAGTCCAACGTGGCGCATGAGCATGAGCGGTCGCGATCTTCACGCGTTCTCACACAATGGTCGAATCAGCATGCTGCAGTGCGCAACAACAGCGCATGCAACCCCAGACGCACACGCACACACTCAAGTGTGCGAATGCACCCACTTCATCTGCATCCTCCCAAGCTTCGCCAGTTTTCGAATGCGCGTGCGAGTCTCTGGTTCTCGTTCTTGATGTCGTTGGCGTGCTGAATACTTGCACCTCCCTTTGACCACGATTCTCGGACTTCCATGGATCGCTTTTGGAGCGACTGGGGGACGTGGACCACGTGGCGACTGGATGCCTGCCGTTGCGATGTAACATTGCGCCAAACGGCTCTGGGTGATGCCTCTGCAGGATCCACAGGATGGCGCACCGAGTGTTGCGACTGCCGAAGATGCTCCAGCGATTGCTGTTACTACCCTCTCGCTCGGTTTGTTCGAGTGGGGGGAAGGTCTTGCTATTGCGTCCATAGCAGCGCAAGGGTTACGAGAAATCCTGCAATGGATCCAGGGGGATCAAGTGCTGGTGGATGACGCCACCCAATTTTGCTTCGACATGCCTTTTGTAGGAAAGTGCGGACATTCGCAACAACCGACGCCTCCAAAAGCGTGGATGCCTTCGCCAATGAATCTGGTGCATCTTTCTTTCCTTTTGACGTAGCAGCGAGTCGGATGTTGTTCGCATTCCCACATGAATCTAGCAAACCAATCGAGAAGAGACGCAACCTCACGCGTGCAAGCATCTAACTCATTACGCAGAGCTGCGATTATGGCAACAGATTTCTTTTTCTTCCTCTCAGTGTATACTATAAAACATCGTTGGCTCTCTGACCGCGACGTAGCGAAGTCAGAGCGTGGACAACCCAATGCCTTCGTAGCTGTTGCCGCCGCCGAGTCCCATGGCTTCCGCTGCGAGCGCTTCCTGCTTGTCGTAGTTCATCGCGCGGCTTTTACTCGAGCGCACTTTCTTCGCATTGGTCGGCGATTTGCCCGGGCGACTCACGTTCTGCACATGCACAGTTGAATGGGTATAAAATGAAACAACGCCACAGCGATGAGCTTCTCGATCCATCCATAGAGGAACCGCTGCTGGCAAAGTGGAACACAGAGAGAGAGACGTACAATCGCGACGCCAAGTTCTTTGCAGAGCGCTTCCGCTTCGGTCCATTTCAACACGCCATACTCGAGACACCACTTCTGCGCCATTTTGCTCTCGGGTCGCTGGTGCAGCAAGCTCTCATAGAACACGCGATCCGCAAAGCCCTGGACAGGATCAACGATCATCGAGTAGAAAAAAGCGACAGCATCCAAGGATACACGGGTTAGTATACGCCAATCGATAGGGAAGCGCGCGCAGATGGACGTGGGGGGTGTCTGGGAAGCGCTGGGCGATGCACGTACGGGCGAGGGCGTCGGGTGTTTCTGTCCGGGTTTCCGGTTCGCTTCCTGTTCCTTTGACCATTCCTCTTCTTCGATCATAGTTTCTTCTTCTTGTGAGCTCCTTTGTGTTGTGTGTTGTGGAGGATGGGATCGACCCAAGCACCTAAATACCCATGTTGCATGTTTCTCGTGTGCGATTGCTTGTCCACCCAAATACCCGAGCACACAGTGGCATCTGGGGTGTTTGGGATGATCCGTTTAGAAACGATAGATGCTCGGCGGTTTCGAGTAGAATCGGAAAGAGAAACGCTCATGCAGAAACGCATCTGTTGACTGAATCCTTGACTCACTTTATTGACCTGTCATTCCCACACCTCGTGTCAAATGTCCACTATTAGGAGGATCGGATGCTTGGATTGTCCCATTGCTCGATGCTGACCAACGTTGGCTCGATTTTGGATTGGACTTCCGGACTGTGAATCCGAGCTTGAAGTGTTGCACTGCGCTTGGAGGTCCAAGGGTTAGCTGATGCGTAAAAGGGGATCTGGAGAAGCAAGGGAACATGTCCCACAGTCTCCGAAGAGGAATGCTCTGTCCGAAAGCAATCGATCTTCCTCATCGTGATCATCATCCCACAGTGCCTACCTCCCCAGCGTTTACTGCGCATTGATCCCCTTTTTTTTCGAACGGAGTTTCGCCTTTTTCGAGAGTCCCTGTCAAAGTGAATAGATACGTCCTCGTCCAAGTCACATATGCTATCATGTTCGGGAGGGAGATCTTTGCGCAATGTGGAAGAAAACGACAACACCTGCTGCAAGTTGAACTCACACCAGGAAAAACTCGCATCTTGGCACCGTTTCGTTGTGATCTCAAGTGCGTAGCGAGACATTCACTGCAGAAACCCAGCATCGACGGAAGCAGCTAGTTTGTGTGCAGCAACTGGAGCAGAGATGGGTGATGTGACGGAGCTGTGCGAAGACAACTTGAGGGTATCAGCTTTAGGAGGATCGAGTATGAGAGGGTTGTCAGCAGCGAGCCCATCATCGCCTCCATCAGCTCGTTCCTGAAGTTGGCGGATGCGCTCAAACATCAAACTTCGCAGGAGACGATGCAACGCCACACCTTGCGAATGCGCTCAAACATAGCGAAAGCCCGTCAGAAACGATCGACAGTCCCTCGCTCCGATATAAAACTAGAGAGGGTGTACATCAATCAGCCAACTTGTCAAGAAGGTCCGCTGTCGCAGTCTCTGTTCCATCACATTTTGTGTGTGCGCGTGCGAACGCTCGACACTCAAATCAAGTGCGCTGCATTGGCTCCGTTGCCTTTCTCCCCTCCTCAACACCATTACGCGCTCGGTGCGACACGTGTGGGTGGCGTCACGTTGTGATTCGAAACAAGATACACGGCAAGAGAGCCTTCCTACCTCCGAGCCGCTCGTTCGATTTTTGGTATCTGTGAGGAGTGGCGCCGCCTCCCGGAGAGTGACACGGAGCAGCTCCTCCAGCCTTCCCTGCTTCCTTCCTTCCTTCGCTGCTCTCATTCTACAATTTGCGCTCTCCCTCTCTTGAGTTCCAATCGTCCCAACACACACACACACCAGCAGCAACCATGAAGTTCCAAGCCGTGTTCACGCTCGCCGCCGCCGCCATGATCGGCTCGGTCTCTGCTGCCGACTGCACCACCGCGCAGCAAACCGCTGCGTTCACCGCGCTCGCTTCGCTTTTGTCTGGCTCGGACCTCACTAACTGCGCGCAGACGTCGGGCTACAACATGTTGTACGCCACCTCCACCCCAGACGATGCGCAAAAGGTCAAGATGTGCGCTACCCCTACGTGCCACTCGCTTATCGCCACCGTGATCTCCAAGAACCCACCAAACTGTGTCTTGCTCATCCCAACCAGCAATGCCAAGATGAACGTGTACGAGCTCGCCACCACCTTCGAAAGCGACTGCACTCGTTTGGCCGGTACCCCAGCTCCAGCCGCTGCCACTCCAGCTCCAGCCGCCGCCACCCCAGCTCCAGCTGCCGGCACTCCATCGACCCCAGCTCCAGCCGCCGGTACTCCAGCTCCAGCTGCTGGTACCCCATCGGTGACCCCAAAGCCTGCCTGCTAAGCGGCTACGCAACGGTCGCGACAGGATGCACCCGCAGGTTAGAGACGACGTGTGCGTCCCCTTTTCTTCGGTCGTTTTGTCGCCGTATATCTCTTGTATATAGCTTTCCAAAGAAGCAACAGAATGCAGACCTGTTGGCACGCTGTACAGCAAAACCACACCCAAAATGCAGTTGCGTTTGCTTTGTTTATCTGTTTCCGATGTGCGTCGTTCCCCGTCGTTCTAGACTTTTGTTGCTGGATGCTATCTCCTGTGGTGACATCGCAATCGACAAAGCGAATGCTGCTCGTCTTGGACGGAATAGCTGCAGAGGATAGCTACAGATTCTTAATCGAGACGATCGAACTCGCAAGCGAGTGGCACGTCGTCGACGAATGGCAGCGGACGGATGAGGACGGAAGATGCGACGTTCCTTTTGCTTCGTCCAGATCGCTTCACCTCGAGGATCGGGTGAGATTTCAGTCATCTCTGACTTTCTCGATGAGATTTGATGTCGCACTTAGTCGAGTGAGCCAAACAGATTGATCACCTTCTCCTCTATCCATTTCCTTTTTGAAGAGCATCCGACAACAAACGGGAACCCATCCCCACAATGACGCAGCCAATCGGACGCGCTCGTTGGGATGTATTCCATCCAATCAGCATGTGCATCTCGATGTTTGCATTTCAGGGTCAACTGCGTAAACTGTGTATACCTCGAGGAACCGGTCAGCAATAGCACGAAACCTCCTGTTCTGTCGCGTGCGAGATGCTCGCACCCTATCTCGGCAGCATGTCCCACTTTAATGGGTGCGAGTGGGCTCACATCACAGTGTAGCACACCAGGTGGATCCGTCGTCGCACACAACCGCACAAGCCGACTCGACTCGACTCAACCAACGCAACACCCGTTTCGCGAGTCAAGAAGATGACGTCGAAGAAGCCCCAAGAGCTCCTCGACAGCGCGCCTGCGGTCGAAGCGCCTGCGTCGGCGGGTGCGCCCACATTGGAGCACATTTCGTGGGATGAGCTGGACAAGACCAGGTACTTTGTGCTCGGACCCACGATGTTCCTCGCGGTGCGCGCGGCGGTGTACCCGAGCAACTTGGTGAAAACCCGGTTGCAGGTGCAGTCGAAGGCGAACCCACTGTACGCGGGGACGTTCGACGCGTTCCGCAAAATCGCGCGCCAAGAAGGCATGAAAGGGCTGTACAAGGGCTTTGGCGCAAGCACGGCCAACGTGCTCACCGGGAATGTATATATTTCGGTCTATGAGATGGCGCGGAAACTGTTTCTCGATAAAACGCAGGTACTTGCCGCTCGTTCGTCGCGCCTGTGCAGTGCATAACTGCATCTCGTTCGCTAGTGGAAGCTGATGGGTTCTGTATGCATTTCACTTGTGTTGATGGTGGCAGTTTGGTGAAAAAGCTGCGAATTTCGCCGGTGGTGCATGCGCGTCGTTGATCTCGCAGACGATTGTCGTTCCGCTCGATATCGTGTCGCAGCGCATGATGATTGACGGTCAGGGTGTGGATGTGCGCAAGACCAGAGAGCGTGCGCGTGGATTCCTCTCGGTCACCAAGAAGATCTACCGTGCCGAAGGTATCCGAGGCTTCTACCGAGGGTACCTCCCGTCGATTGCAACGTACGCGCCGTCGTCAGCGATCTGGTGGGGGTCGTACGGTTTGTTGGTGCCTGTGTATTATAGTCGAATGGCTTCGTGGGACATGGATCCATTCTGGAAGCAAGGTGAGTCTCGGACCGCAGTATGAGCCATGTAGCGAGAAGCGTCCTCGCCAGAACTAACACGCAATCCTGCGAACAGTGATCTCCCAGGCTCTAAGTGGCGGAAGTGCGGGGTTCATCACAGCGGTCACCACGAACCCAATGGACATCGTCCGAACGAAAGCGCAGGTGTATACACAGTACGGCGCAATAGACACGTTCAAGTACATTATCCATCGAGACGGCGCGCGAGGACTCATGACAGGCGTCTCTGCGGTACGCACTTCTGCTTGGGACACCGTTGACTTTTCTCTCGCGGCTCTTGACTGATGCACTTTGATGTGGGTTTTGTGATGGTGGCTTTCGATTCGATAGCGGGTGCTCGCGAATGTTCCATCCGGTATTTTAGTGATCTCGTCCTACGAATTCGTCAAGCGCATGTCGCGCAAGACACCCGAAGAGCTCCAACTACAGTAGATAAAGCAAGCACAAAGTGAAGCCACTCCGATTAGTTATAGTTGACTTTTTTTTAAGATACGACACGAGCATCTGCCACCGGTCGACGAGGAACGAAGGCTGGAAGAGCACACGACCTGCGCGCTCGACAAACTTGTGTGCATTGTGCTGGTGCTGTTGGCGTTGATACTGGTTCTGATATTGCTGGTCTTGGGTCCCTCCAGCAGCGAAACTGCTTCCTCCTGCTACTTGGAGGTCAGCGAGTTGTGTCTCCAGATTCTTTCACGGATCCTGCAAACACGACTGGTCTTTCACGTCGTCACTTGGTTCTCTGCAAACAACACACAGTGAATCATACACACACACACTTTGAGATTGGAACTCAACCGAGTCTGCTCTCGCTACTTTCCGAATGGAAAACACATCGCGATATTGCACTCGTTTCTGTACTGATTTTGTCCAAGTCGGTACTTTGTTGTGTTCGGTCTGTTTTGTATTTTGACACAATGCAATAGTATTGCAATTGTTTCATCCTCGCACAATGCAATACATGCATTGTCCCACTCCATCCTCTCATTGGCTGCAAATTGATCTCTACTCGCCTCCCATTGGCTACAACTGTGACCGACCATCTTGCTCTCGCATTTGGCAAATATCGACACCACCTTGTTTTGCGATTGAAGGGGTGTGTGGGGGAGCTTGCTCGCTTGTGTGTGTGGGTGTTTTGGCAGAGGGCAGACAGACAGATCGCGAAGCCACCAACGAGACGTCCCAGAAGCTCATGGAGCGCCATGCACGCGAACGCGGCGGCGCGACGACAGCAGCCCAACCGGCAGCAGGCTCGGACTCTGCGGCATCGAGTCCCCCAGGCAGCAGCAGCAGCGGAGCTAGTGCTGAGAGTGCCGCCGGTCAGCAGCAACAGGAGACCGTCGTGATTGATCCGCAATCCGTGGCGCAGTTCGAAGAGCTACAGAAGCAATTGAGTGCTCGCGAGGAGCTGCGCGCGCAAAACAAACAGGAAGTCGTCGAAGCGCTGCGTGCGCAGATCACGAAGGGCACGGTGAAGCTGAAGTCCGATATTAAGAAGTCGTCGGCGTTTGTGAAAAAGCTCAAAATGCTCACGGAGAACAATGCGGACTCGGTGATGAAAGACATCGTGGAGCTGAACCTCACGCGCTATGTGAGCGAGTGCGTCTCGTCGATCGCCGAAGCGCCGCTGAAGATGGTGGACTTGAACGCCGCCGTGAAGGTGATCTCGCTGCTGCATCAGCGGTATGAGGATTTCACGGCTCTGATGGTGCAGACCCTCGTTGCAGTGTTTGATGCGTCCTACGGGACGGAGGACAAGACCAAGATCGTCAAGCGAAGGATCATTTTGCGACTGCTCAGCGAGTTGTACCTTGCCGGCGTGTACGATGATGCGAGTGTGATTGTGTCGATTATCCAACGTGTGGCTCGTCGGGAAGGCGGTGCGCCAAACAAGCAGCGCAGCAAAGGCAACATGTCCGTGGGTGGATCTGGATCGTCGTCCGCTCAACTCGAAGTCCCACTGCTTGTGAGCTTTGCGAAATCGGTCGGCGTGGAGTTCTTGGGTGTACGTCCTAAGAAATTCAAGGACCTTGAACTCCAACTAGGCGAGAAGTTCCAGACGTTGATGGCAAAAGTACAAAAGTTGGTTCCCCAGGTGATGCAGAAAGAGTCGCTTGCATGCTTTTCGGAGTCGTACGATACGATCTGCAAGTTCTACCTGGCTCAGCATGCGACTTTTGTGAAGTTAGAAGCCCGAAACGAAAGAGAAGAAGCGAATCGCGGCGAAGTCTCGGATGCGCACGTGCACGAGCTGGAGAATGCGAAATTGCTGTTTGAGAAGTTGCAGACGAGCGTGAATTCACTAGCGGACGCCCTTGATCGAGAAGTGCCGCCACTCCCGCTGGATAAGGGCGATGATGTGAGCGGTGGGGGGATTTTAGTGTGGGAAGGCGATGGAAGCTCGCGTGTGATGCGTGCTGACAGTCCGTTCGACGATGAAGACACGCGGTCGTTCTATGAAGATTTGCCTGATCTTCTCGAATTGGTGCCAGCGGTTGTGCTTGGGCTCACGGAAGCAGACTTGGCTGAACTGAAGAAGAAGAAAGAAACGACGGCCGCTGCTCCAGCCGCAGCTGAAGAAGAAACCGAGGCGGAGAATGAAGCGGCTGGAGACGGTGATGCCGATGATGGTGAAGCCGACGGCGATGCTGACGAGGATGGGGACGCTGACGGACGCGAGAGAAGCGAGTCGGAAGCAGCGCAAGAAGGCGAAAGTAAGCAACCGCAGGAAAGCTCAACGAGTGCGACTTCGAGTAGTGGAGCCTCCAGTGGAACCGCAGCTAGTGGGTCAGCGGGCTACCATCACCAGCACGACTCGTTTTTCAGCTCCTTGGAGGATTTAGTGAATCGGGACCGATGCGATAAGGCTGCCGTGGACTTTTGCTATCGAAACTCGAAGGCGAATCGCAGTCGTCTCATCAAGACTCTGTTTAGTGTGCCGCGCACGCATCTGGAGCTCTTGGCGTACTACGCTCGCTTGGTCGCGACGTTGCAAAGTGTGTTTAAAGAAGATATCGGCGGCGAGTTGGTCAACTTGCTCGTGAACGAATTCACGCATCATATCAAAAAGCGCAATCAATTTCGACTGGAGTCGAAGATCAAGAACATCCGTTTCCTCGCGGAGTTGGTCAAGTTCAAGATTTGTCCACCAAACGTGGGCTTCCGTTGTCTGAAGAAGTGTTTCGACGACTTCCAGGGACACAATGTGCTCGTGGCGACGACGTTTCTTGAGAACTGTGGTCGCTTTCTCTACTATTCGAAGCACACGCATGTGCGGACGGAAAACTTTCTGACTATCATGATGAAGCTCAAGTCGGCAAAGAACCTGGATCCGCAAGCGGAGACCCTCGTGCAGAACGCATACTATATGTGCAAACCTCCCGAGCGTGTCGAGCGCGCGGTCAAGCAATACGAGCCGCTGTATCTTTTCATCATGAGATGTCTGTACCAAGATCTGAACGACACGAATGTCAACAAAGTCGTGAAGACGCTTCGAAAGTTGCCGTGGCAGGAGAAAAACACGACGAGCTACGTCCTGAAAGCTATCCTGAAAGTTACAAAGGGCAAAGTGATGCACATGAAGCTGATCTGTGACATTGTCAAAGGGCTTTCGCGGTACCATGATGAACTAGCAATCCTGCTGATCGATGAAGTGCTGGAAATCATCCGTCGCGGCTTGCAGATCAACGATTACCGTGACCACCAGCACAGTCTCGGTGTAGTGAAGCTGCTGGGCGAGCTCTACAATTGCGCGTTGGTGAACATGAATGTGGTGCTCGAGACGTTGTATCTCATCATCAACCACTCCCACGACCTGCTGAAGCTTCCAGAGTACAGCGGCGCTCAATCGACCTCGCTGGCACACGTCCAAGAAATCAAAAAGCGGTTCCTGCTAGTGCCAGACATGCGGTATGATCCACGTGTTCCGAGCGATGTCGATGGACCAACCGAAGTGTTTCGCATTCGTCTTGTCTGTGCGCTAGTAGATGCCTGTAACGGATCCGCTACTGGAAGCTCTGCCGCGCTAGGGGAACGTGGGATTTCCAAAGCGCGTCTTGGTCGCTTCATGATCTTTTTCCAACGATACATCTTCTCCAAAACGGAAATCCCTCTGGAGACAGATTTCGTTGTTGTGGACCTTTTCGAAGCACTGGCAGTGAGCCTGAAGG
This sequence comes from Globisporangium heterothallicum, assembly GCA_023334155.1. Taxonomy (NCBI): domain Eukaryota; phylum Oomycota; class Peronosporomycetes; order Pythiales; family Pythiaceae; genus Globisporangium; species Globisporangium heterothallicum. Next base: position 110,181 of record JAASGH010000007.1, on the reverse strand, counting down.
ATCACTTCAAGAAGTTCGAGACCTGGGATGATGCCGATGCTGCTGCGCAAACGATCTTACGAGGAGATTTAGAGGAGGCGGAGCGACGCTTTGCGAAGAAAAATGCTGCACTCGCCGCTGCAAACCCCGAGTTGAACAGAGATAGTTTCAGCGCCGCTGGGATGGAGCCGCTTTCGCGTACCGGGGAGGAAGATGAAGACGAAGAGGACGATGAAGACGACTCTGACGACGACGACGAGGATGAGGACGACGAGCACGATGGATCCCGCGATGGCGTGCAGGGTGAAGATGGAGAAGGGGACGACGATGATGATGAGGACGACGAGGACGAGGATGATGAGGACGACGAGGACGATGAGGAGGAGGAGGAGGAGGAGGAGGAAGAAGAAGAGGACGAGGAAGAGCAGTTGATTATTCGTGACCGAGTGCAGAAAAGCGAAGAAGACGATGTGTTCGAAAAGGCATTCAAGTCGATGATGCAAAGCACGGCGGATCCCAGCAGAAAGGTCGCGACGCGTGTGAATGTCGACAAGATGGCGATCCCAACCGTCGTGAAAAGCACTGGACCCCCTGTCGATGCAGCTACCGTTGCGTCGCCCTTTGGCGCAACTGGACCACAAGGTGTCGTGTTCCGAATGCTGCGTCGCGGCAACAAAGGGAAAGTGGAGGCGCGTCAGCTGGTTGTGCCGGAGGAATCGTCTCTCGCGCAGCACAGCCATCGCCAGGAGAATGCTGGCAAGAAAGAGCTCTCGGAACTGAAGCGGTTGGTGCTGCAGAATGTCGAGCGGGAGGACTTTTTCGCGGAAACTGGACTCGAAGTGGCGACTCCCGGTTTCCCTGTTCCGAGCAGATCGAGTCACTCCGTGAACCATGCGCAACCACCGTCTGCTCCGCAACCGCGAGACCTGAACCGCACAGGCTTTGGTGTCAGTAGCGAGTGGAACAACGACGAGTTCGGCTTGCGCCGTGGTAGAGGATACCGTGGTCAAAAGTGATTGTGAGACAGATGTGGAGCTGCTGAGTGGTGTATTGCGCTGCCTGATTTTGTCCACGGAGCAAGCACTAGCAAACAGCGATGCTAGCTGGAAGGGTGTTCTTGTCGTTTGCTGAATGGCGGCAATGAGTGCGTTCACTTGTATTTGTGTGCGCTTATGGCGATCGTGCGCTGTGGAATGTAGGGAAAGGACAGAGGAGTCACTGTGCGCTGCTGAACCTGCTTCAGTAGAAACGGAACCTCCAGCGCAGTTGTAGGTGAAGAAGGATGAATGGCAAGAGAGCGAAAAGAAGCTGTGGAGGCGCACCGACTTCCCACTCATGAAGATGTTTGCAGAACGAGGCTGGAGTCCATTCTTGAAGGGAAATGACAGCGGACGACAACAGCTTGTCGTCTTAACACAATTACTTAGTGCACTGATTGGTGTTGCTTGCTTGAGCCTCCACAAAAGCGTTCTTTGTGCCATGAGCCCTCGACTCGGCAACCAACCTACGCGGAGTGGATCAACGTTCACGACTGCATTTTGCTCTTCCCTTTTACTGACCGCCTGCGCATTGCATCAATGCAAGCGCAGTTGTTGTGTGCTCACCTCCTAGACACCACATTCGACGCACGTTGCGATTCTTCTTTTTGGTGGCATTGCGCCACAGCGACGTCATTCAGGACAACCATCTCGAAGCTGCTGCTGCATGCTCGAAATGAGTCGGAGGCTGCAACATGCAGAACCGCACAAAGGACGCATCCCACAACACGAGTTGACTGGGTACTTTAGACGATAGCTCTTGTACTCTCGATCGAAGGACAAATGTCGTCTGAATGTATCCGATGCACTCTTGATAATCCGATAATGGACAAAGGGGATCTGGAAGCAGCAGTATGACGTCTCTCTACGCGACGATCGCGCCGCATTTCACGCAGGATTTACTCACTCCAGGTACGCAAGCTGACGCAGTGCGTAGACCAGATGCATCTGCAGCGTCTCGCTCTCTTCTCTGGTGCATTTACTCGCTTGTAACTCCCCATATCGCATGAACAATGTGCAACTCTCTCTGACTCCTGCATGGACAAACAACACGCACTTGTAGAGCTCAAAGTGGGGTACTGCGACGAGAGCGGGTCGTGGCCGTTTGTCGCGGCGTCGCTCTCGCAGCGGCTGCCACTGCGCTGCATCGAGTGGAAGAACCTCGTCGGCGCAACGAAGTTCATCGACAAATTGCCGCTCAACTTCGTCGCACAAAACTCCCTGGAGGCGCTCCCGCTCGTGTGCGTCTACCTCGTGAAATGCGAAGACATGGAGTTTTACAAAGCCACCGTGAAGCAGCGCTTGGGTGCGTGGATTGAAAAGATGAACGCTGCGAAAGTGGAATGGATGGTGCTGTATGTGCCATTGGGTACGCGCGCGAAAGGAAGCGCGAGTCGCAATGCAAACAACTCGGTGTACAAGAAGATCTTCGACAAGATCCGCGCTGACTTCGCGCACAAGCGACCGAGTGCGACGAGCATCATGATAGGCGCTGGCAGCAGTGCTAATGCCAGCAGCTCCAGTAGTCTGAGCAGCAGCAGTGCTACCGGAACGTCCCATTCAAGCGAGCGGATCTGCAAGATCGAGATCTTGGAAGGCAACAGCATCGTCGGTGCCGCTCCAGGTCAGCACCAGCAGCACGAGTCGCAGTGGTCGGAGCTCTTGCTCAGACTCCGCCACTGCATAATGGACGCCTTTCAGACCAAATGCTACCAGTACGAAGAAGAAGTGCGCGTGCTGGATACCAAGGTACGAGGGGGAAACAGACACACTCGTGGTCTTACTATGCAAGTGGTGACGGGTCATTGTTGTTTTCGCTACTGTCTGTCTGCTGCAGAGGAATTTACACGCTTCCGGGTGGGATTTTGGTGCATTTTTTCTCGCGAAAGAGCGGTTGGCGCTGATGTACCAGCAAACGTACTTGCTCGATGATGCAATCCGACATGTATGTAGGAGGGGGTTTGCTTGACGTACGCTGGGGCTATGCAACTAACCTCCTTGCTGTCACGCATTGGGTTGTGTGTTTGTGCAGCTTGATGAGCTGGACGCGATTTTCATGAATCTGAACGAAAAGGGATCGTTCCAAGACGACAGCAAAGTGTCCTTCGCGTCGGACGATTCCATTTTCACGACAGCGCCGGTGAGTCCGTCGCATCCTTCGATTGAATGTTGTGTATAGTGCACAGCCAAGCATTTCTGAACCTCCCCCACTCGAAACGCGTTTGGCTCTTTTGCTGTTTGTTACTCCTCAACAGCTAGCGCTCGACTTGCCGAGTACGCAGCAGCAAATCGCCAGCAATCGGGCGTCGGCGCGCGTGATCCAATTGCACTGCTTTTGCCGTCAAATCCGCACTTTGTACTTGATGGGGAATTTCCCGCAGCTCATCCAGCGCGCGACGACCTTTATTGGCTCGTTCTTCCAGAACTTGAAAACGCTGAGTGAGACGACAGCGGACTCTTGTATCGAGCGGCATCTTCCCTACCAATGGGCTGTTGGTGCCTGTCTGGAGATCGCGTATGCGTGCGAGTTGTCGTGGAATGGACACGACTACCAAGTGTCCTCTGCGAGCGTCCCAACTCAAGCCACCCAAGCGATCACCCCAGAAGTCATGGCCAGACATTTGGGGGATATCCTCTATTTGGCGCGACGAACACTCAAGGCGTTCGCTCGGTCGAGTGGCTCCGGTCGCGTAGCTGCGTCAAGTTATGATGTCACCAGCAGTCTCGATGATTCTCTTTCGACCGATCCCTCTGAACCGAACTCCACGGCGTGGTACGAATGGCTGCAACGGATGTTTGCGTCCCCTATCGGCGAACACTTTGAGCGCTGTGTCTGGGAAATGTCCCACCTGGCATCGCTGCATTTCTCGCGCGCAGGACGTCATCGATTTGCTGTCTTCCTTGGTGGGGAGTGTGCGCGCTACCACTTTCGCCATCGCGAATTCGAGAGTGCCTCGCGCTTATTCCGCTCGCACTCGCGTCAATGCGAGGAAGACAAGTGGTGGAACCTCGTCGGGGATTGTGTGCGTAATATTTGCAGCTCGGAGCTCAAGCTTGGACGAGCCGCTGAGGCCGTTGCGGTGTGTTTCAGTATGCTCGGGATCACGCAGGAAGCGAAAGCGGAGATCGGACGCGAGTATCTCGAAAAGATGATGCATACGCTTGTGCAAAGTCTTGACGAGAAAGAGTCCGCGGCCAAGATGAAAATGGGGGAGCTGATCAAACCGTCGGTGTCTCTGGAGACTATGCAGACCGCTGGCATCGATTTGGACCATGGAGAGGTTCGAGTCACGGTGTGCGTCACGAATCGTTTCCCCGCTGGTATCCACATTGAGCAGTTGCACGTTCGCTTCGCCAGGAGGACAGCCTCAACATCAGAGAAGATCCCTCACCTATCGATTGCAGAAGACAAAGCAAGTCAACGGACTTCCTCCCGTTCCAGTAGTGCTTTGGATAGCAGTTGCGAACCTCCTCGTCTGCACAGTCTTGTCCTCGAAGACACCGACACTGCCAGAGAATCGTCTGAACAGGACACAAACACAGAGCAGTCGGGGAAACCGCGTGACGGCGTCGCACTAGCTACCGCCGACGCGTGCACTAACCCGAACGAAGCATCGAGGGGAGATTCACTTTCCGAATATCCAAGTGAACCGCTGCTCGATAGTATTGACATCACAGTTTGTGAGGAGCGCGAGCCACACAACGATGATGAATCTACCGGTGAGGCTGGATCCCCAGTCGATCGTCAGTCTTTGGATCCTATCGACGATGGAAAAGATGTTCTGGTATTGGAAGAAAGCAACGTGTATCTGTATGAAAAAGCGAGTGTGAACCTCGTGTTCCTCCACGGAGGACTTGATGTTGGCCACTACGTCTGCACCGGAGTGGATTGCGTCCTTGCAGGCAACACCTTCACCCTATTGAGCGCATCGGAGCTGGCGCAGGTCGCGTTTGAGATCCCGCGTCGTGAGAGCACGCTTCGAATCGTCGTCGAGGGACCGCCGCTGCTCACGCCGCAATCTCTCGAGCGGATCTGCATCAAGGTTGATGCGCAACGCGACACGGTGGTCGACGGCGTGCTCGAGATTGCCGCTATGGGCGACGTTGACGCGTTGAGGTTCCTGACAGCCGAGCTGCAGAGCAACCCACCATCGCCGATCAGGAAGCTCGACGCGGACAGCATCGAAGGCAAAGAGAAGCTGTCGTTGCGCATTCCGCCCTTATCTCCGGGCGACACTCTCACGTATAGTGTGTGGCTCATCGTCGACGACGTTGATCCAGAAGAGACGTGCACTTTCAGTACCGTGTCTGCGAGCTTGAGGTATCAGCACGTGACTGCTACCGAGACAAATATCGCCGTGCGTCGTGCCGAAGCAGCGTTCCAGATCTTATACCCTCTCGTTGAGCGAATCCGACTGAAGCGCGTGGACTCGAGGGTCTTTGTCGCCATCTCGCTCACATGCAACAGCGAATGTGGCGTCACCCTGCGCGACTACCGCTTGGCATTCCAGGACGATGAGGAACGCAGCTCAAGCAATGCTGCAGCAACCCTCACGATAGCCCAAGACCCCAACGGACGCATTCGCAACACGAAGCTGCGACCTGACGAGACCGTGCATCTTGCGTTTACGTTGAGGTGTCCGTCGAGTGGGATCGATGTCACGGACGAAGTCCAGCTGTACTTGGATCTTCGGTACGAATCGGGTGTCTACGGCGTTGGCGGTCGTGCAAGTGATCTGCAGCAGCTAGCAACCGCGACTCCACCTGAGTGTTGGGAGAGCACGTCCGTTGTGCGCGTCTGCTTCGACGCCATCAAAGGCAAGCGGTATCGCATCGATGTCGATCCAAAGGTCACCACCAAGAACAACGAGTTTGTCGTGGGGGAAGAGATCATCTTCCATGTCGTCGTGCGCGAGTTTGGCGCCACACAGAAACTCGTAGCGCGACCAGCAGGAGGTCAAGACGCAGACGATTCCCAAGTGCTGCTCTGCTTGGACGAGAGCAGCGAGCGGGACTGGATCCTCGTCGGCAAGCAGCAGGAGCGTTTTCGTCTGCGCTGGTCGAATGAAGACATCAATGGTACCAGCGTACAACAAAGCGAACGTGGCGGTGAGCGCTCCTTTGCGACGCAGAAGCGACTGATCTCCACCCGCGTGGGCAGGCTGCGCTTCCCGACCTTCCATTTGCGCATCATTGGCGATGGACGAGAAGAAGATCGCGCGTCTTCCGAACGGGTGTTGTACCCACAAAGCGCGATGCAAGTCATCGTGACCTAACCTACCCCTCGCGTGTTGCTCCTTTCTTTATGTCGCCGCATCCTCTAAGTTGATATATCGCAAGTTTGGCATAAAGTTGAAGAAAAGCCATTCCTTGTCGACAACTTGCTCGTCTGTCTGTCTGACCTGCTTGACAGGCATCAAGCAATGGCAGGGGAGTCGCCACGCACTACCGTGTGTGCATCTACTGTAGCATGCCTGCACGATTAACGTTTCATCAGTGGATACACCTCCCGAAACCCATTCGAGATAGCTCGACAGCTCGTCGAATAGAATGCAACACCCTGTTCTTACCAGCCAGAGACGGAGGACTTGCTCTCACTATCGAAACCCACTCGGATCGATCCCCACTTCTTCGTGTGCGGCACATTTTTATGTGAATCACAGATACACCCTCCACAGACACCTCATCGGTCTGCACTGCTGCTATTCGAGGCGGATAAAGCGATCCACTCTATAAAAAGTGTACACATCAGCGTCCGCAAACGCAAACAAGTTGAAATGAGCAGCAATAGGTTATCGTGGTGGAGCTAACAGCGGGATGTGGTGCTCGCGGTTGTCGCACTCTCAAAATGTGTGTTTAAAACACGCATACAAAAGAGTGAGAGTTGTAAATCCACACACCATTTTCTATTTCTAATTTCTAATCCCACGATCTGTTTGTTTGGTTTCTGGACATTCCGTGGGTCGGTCGTTTCTATTTCTAACGAGGGTTTCTACCGCGATGCTTAGAAACGCAGCAGCGCTTTTGGGGTTGCCTGAACGAAGGGCTCCCGTCCGTCACTCAGTTCCGTTTTGCCGAGTCCCGAAGCCGCAGAAACCCTCGAAAATCCCCCTCCTGTCGTCGTCCAGCATGAGCCTCTTGACCCGCGCCCTCGCCCCTCTCCGCCGCTCGGCCTCCGTGGCCACCTCGCGCAGCTTCGCGTCGGGCATCCCAAACATCGAAGAGCACGCCGTCGGCCGTCAGCGCGCGGAAATCGAGGAAGAGAAGGAAGGCGTGACGCTTTTCAACCGTGACCCGATCGACACCGACGAGACCCAGGGCAACTCCAAGGACGACCCAATCCTTGTGCCATCGTTCGCGGACGTGCGTCCAGTCGGCATCTCGCACAACGACTCGTCGTACGTGTTCTGGTTCAACCTCGCCAAGGGCAAGGTCCACTACGTGCCGTCGATCGAAAAGTACTTCTTGCTCTACAACCCTGAAGAGTTGGCGCAATTGGTCAAGGAAGTCGAAGCCAAGCAACAATAAGCGCGTTGTTGTCGTTGGATCGAATGCAGTGAGCGAGCGACGCAACGAGTAAGAGTAAAAGTTTGGCGTCTCATGGTTGCTTTTTGGTGGTGCGACCTGTGTGTGGCATCAGCTTTAAAAGCACCGCAATGATGATACACCAGAGAGAGAGAGAGAGGAGATGGCGTGTGTGTAGATAGATGGGTAGCCAAGCTCCTCCATCTACCTCTCTATGCGCCATCTTGTTTCATCAACATAATGAAGAAAAACAAAAAATGTCATGAGAAAATAAATATATCGCTACAGTTTTCCGTCGTGCATTTTCGTCCATTCGCCTACGACTCGCTCGCCTCCCCTCATCATTCCGCACCTCCAGCACCACCAGAATAAAACGTTCCGAGTGGTTTGATGCGACTCGGGGAACGCTGGATGCATCAACCCGTGCACGTGAACCAGGGAGTAATGCACGAAAAGAAGACGCGAACACTGGGGGTTCTCAGCATCATGCACAGTTCGTTCTATTTGGTCTACCACTATCAAAACTACTAGGAGCAAAATTTTTGCACAGGTGGGCGATCGATGGCTTTTGTCCACCACCATGTTACGGTGCTGCCTCCGCTGATGTCGGTGCTGGCGACGGCGACTCTTGCTTCAGGAATGCCGGCGGCTGCTCCGCTTTACTCGCAGGCATCGCGAGCGACGGCAGCGCGCGTCCCAACGACGACGACGACGACACGGGGCTGTACATCGGCACGTCCGCATGACGATCGCCTCCATTGGCGATTTGGCGTGGCGAAGGCGACTCGAATTCCGCACCGGGACTGTTCAGGATCATCGCCATCGCTTCGATGCGAGGAGGCTTCACGGGCGTCTCCTTCGAGCTCCACGACTCACGCGACACCGCATCGTCGTTCACGGGAGTCATCATGCTATGGTTCCGATACATCCCGCCTGGACTCGCCCCCATCGTGATATCACCGCCGGACGCAATGGGATCCTGCTCGTGCGTTCGCTCCTGCTCGTGAAGATCGTGTTGCTTGTCTTTCAAGATCCCGTCGGCGTCAAATGGGAAGCGCCCAGCAAATTTCAATAAATACTTTTGGGCGTGCGTCCTTGTTTGCACCGCACTACGCGTCATCACCACCTGCGCCACGCGTCGCCAGTCCTTCCCGTACAAGCGAATGCCTTCGAGGAACGCTGCGTGCTCCTCACTCGTCCAGCGACCGCCCTTGGAGTGAGACGAATTGCTGGTGATGGCGTGACTTCCACTGGCGTTGCTGCTGCTGCTGTGGATGCTACTACTACTACCAGCTTCGACCTTGATGGCCACTGGTGCGAGTGCGTGACCGTTGTGGCTCATGTGCACATTGCCGTGGAGGACTTGCGGGTTGCTCGTTCGAGGGGAAAGCTTTGGCACCGAAGCCACGTGAGGGTGGTGTGGACGGGACGAGCTGTCCTTCGTCGGCGTCTTTGGACGCATCGCGTTTTCCTTGTTGGGGTCGGCGATGACCGACTCGCGTTTCATCTTGAGGTTCATGATTTGGTCACGATACTTGTCGCGCTCCCCACCGTGGGCACTCAGCATCGCCGCCTCCATGGAGGCTATGCTCTTCGAGAGCGAGCGGATTTGGCGGTGCGGCCAGCGCTTGATCCCGTTGCGGCGACAGATTTTCTTCATAAGCGTGATGCAGATGCCAAAATCCTTGGCCACATCGATGATGGGGCGATCGAAATGGGCACGAAGCTCGTCGATCGAGATATGCTTCGTGACCAGACTCTTCACACGGTTGCTTTCATTGCGGAAGCGATGGCTGAAGCCCGCATCGTCCATAAAGTCCAGCTTGCTGCCCACGGGTCCATCAAAGTTGATTTGCTGCACGCGGTGCACTTTTCCCCCCGGATGCTCGCCATCATCGTCGTCGTCGTCGGACAGATCTTCCATGTCACTATGCTTGCTATCTTCCATGTCCGATTCCCCCTCGGAGAACGCGACGGGACCAAACTTGCCCTTGCTCAAGCTCGCGAGGATCATCGCGGTTTCTTCGGCATTCATGCCAACTGTACTTGGTGGCGCGTGAGCTTGACTCCCTTCAGTAGCTGCGTGTAGCACTTTAGCAGAACCAGCGGCGACGAATGCACCACCACCAGCAGCAGCAGCTGCACCGCTGTCCACAAGGAAACCAGCAGCGCCATGGCTGCTTGGATTACTTGGGATGCTGCTGCCGTCGATCACAGCGCTCGACGCCGTGCCGCGTGCGTCTGCGTCACACGCCATGCCCATGCTCTCTCTCGCTCTCTCTCTCTCTCGCTCTGGCTGCTTCCCACTCACTCGACTGCGTGCGAAGAAAGCACCACGGAGGACGAGGAGCAAACAATTCGTAAACGAGACACACGCACAGAGAGACACACATTTTAGTTCAGCGTCCATCCAGTGTATCATCTCTTTCCGCAGATGCCAACAGGGTCATTAGGGAGAGAGAGAGAGAGAGCGAGTGAGTCGAGTGAGAGGAGTCAAGGGATTGGCGAAAGGTGGCGGATCAGGAAACGTCACACTCTTTCGCCTGCAGAAGGACTCTCCACCATAGCGACCCTTCACGTATGCACACCCTCCACTCGATTTCACTCTTCTCCCCAGCACCAGAGCTCTTTGGACCACATTGGCAGTCGCATGCGCAACGCTCGTGATTGATACACTCACGCACACACTCACACATGCACACACGCACACACGCATGCGCGCAGAGCATGGTCTCAAAGTGGAACACGCACCTGCTTGGGGGACAATGGTCGATGCTGCTTCTGTGTCTTGTGTGTGTGGCCTTTGACCACACCAGTGGATCAACAGCCCTACAAAGTACGCGTCTCCAAAAGGAAGAGAATCGACAATAAGGGGGGAATGGTACTTCAGGACCGAGTGGACCCTGAAGTAGCATTGCGACTTGACACTTCCAGCGACCGTATTGGCCAGAATTCGATGCGATAGTACAAGTAAGGTCCCACATCGACTGCCGCACAGAAAGTGGTCATGTGGCACGCGCATGTTGCAGAGAGCGGTCCAGAAGCAGGTGGAGGGAGATGGAGCTGGTCGTGATGGATGAAGTCTCCCGTCCGCCAATCCCTCGTCTGTCTTGCTCGTCGGCTCTGCAATAGTCTTTGATGTCCGGAACGTCCGCCGTGTGTGCGACTGTATTTTGTTGCAGTTTTCTCAGATGCTGGTCTCAGAGTCAGATTGCGATGGACAGTGTTGACACGGAAGGGGTAGGGGCTGCTCGTGTATCAGATGAGAGAAAAAAGCTGTTTCAAGGTGACAAAAAAGATCGCAACTTCTAGCAGTTGAGAAGGAAACACTGCGACAGAGGACAGCGAGCGACACCTCGCTGCTCAGTGCGCAATTGGCGATCCCAGAGGCACAAGGCATCGACCCAAGCAGTCCCTGCCACAATGCACGCACGCAGCTCTTCGCAAACCCGCACTCGGGTTCGTGCTCTTGCTTGCTCGGCGCTCACTGCGAGTGTTTTCTTGGCGGTGCTGTGTGCTTCGTCTCTGGTTGCAGCATGGGATCAACAGCCAGATGGATACGAAGTCATCGACGGTCCAAGCAGGAAGCAGAGTTTTGACTCCTGGCGTCGCGATTGGGACGCATGGCGAAAGATGGAGCTGCGAGCGAATCGATACGATGGGAGGGACGCCTGCAACGTGTACAATATCCCGCAAACGCAATGGACGCAGCACAATTTTGTGCAAACGCTCCTGATGCTGAACGACAGATCTATCTACGATCGCGAGAAGAACGAGTACACCGTAGACAGGTATGTCGCCTCGATGGAGGCTCGGGTTGGGAAGATTGACAGCGTATTGATTTGGTCTTCGTATCCGAATATTGGCATCGACAATCGCAACCAGTGGGATCTCCTACGCACGCTTCCGGGAGGGATATCAGGTGTGAAGCAACTAGTAAAGCAGTTCCAGAAGCGCGGCATCCGGGTGCTTATTACGTACAATCCGTGGGATACTGCTACCCGCGATGAAGAAGGGTTGGAGAGTGCTGTGCGCATGTACAATGCCGACATTATCATGCTCAATCGGATCATTGCAGAGACACAAGCCGATGGATTCAACGGCGACACAATGTACGGAGTACCCAAGTCATTCTACAACTGCAGTGATCCACTGGTAGCCACTCCAGAGGGTGGCGTTCCTACCGCTTTCCTCCGCAACAATCCAATCAGCTGGGGATATTTCTTGGGGTACTCGCAGTTCCCACCTGTCTCGCGTGCCAAATTCCTCGAGCCACGACACATGGTGCAAGTTTGCGCACGGTGGTCACAGAACAAAATGGTGGAGCTGCAAGCAGCATTCTTCAATGGCATTGGCTACGTGTTGTGGGAGAACGTGTGGGGCATATGGAATCCAATGACGGAGCGCGAGGACGAAGCAGCAAAGCGCATTTTCACGATCCTGCGCAAGTTTTCCTTCGCTGTAACGAGCGCAGCGTGGAAGCCCTACGCACACGGATCTCGTGATGAAAACCTGTACGCCAGCGAGTTTCCGGCGGTGGAGCGTGGAGGCTGGCTCTACACAGTAATTTCTGCATCGGACCGTCCAACCATTTTTCGGCTCCCCCTCACTGCATCTCAGACGACAAGCGGCATCCGCATCTACGATGTGTATCACGGCAAAGAGTTGAAGGAGCGGAAAGACGACGCTGCAAGCAACTCGACATCGTCCGATCCGTGTGTGCAAATCAAACTCGAACCTTACGGTTTTGGAGCGATCTTTGTGGCGGTGCGCGACAAAGTTGTTGTCGACGGTCTGGATGAATTTCTCGAACAGATGCAGACCATGACGAGAACTCGACTTGCCGAGTTCTCGATGAGGAGACCATTACTCAAGCAAGAATTGGTCCGGTCTGAGAACTCGATGCGGCGAGAGAATGGCGAGAGTGGAGACCTCGGTGGGCTTGCTGACATGCTTCCCATTCGTGGCTCGGACAATTGGTGGTTCAACGTCAGCGGTGTGCAGATCGAACCGGTAGTCGCGTGGACGCCAACGTGGTCTCAGTTTGGCACGGGTGTGCAGTTCCCGTGGGAAAACCGACCGTGGAACAACCATTCCGTGCGGCTCACGATCCGAGATTTCCATATCGGCAAGTATCCGGTGACAAATCTCGAGTACTCCCGCTTTCTCCGCGCAAGCAAATACAAACCGAAATCATTGGAGCGATTCTTAGCGCATTGGAGGAATCGTATCGATGCTCGATCTGGAGACTTTAATCAGGTACAGGACTGGAAAGTGCCGAGACACCTCGAGAAGAGTCCCGTTGTGTACGTTGCTCGCGAAGACGCTGACGCATTTGCTCGTTTCTATGACGTGCGTCTTCCTCACGATTGGGAATGGCAGTACGTGGCGTCGAACGGGGAGAAGTACAATTTGTATCCATGGGGAAGTGACATTGGTGACGGGAGCAGGATGCACAAAGTTTCACGAGAGAAGAATCCTCCGCTTGCTGACGCTGTTGGATCGCACTCGGCGTCGCGCTCGTCTGCATTTGGTGTAGAAGACTTGGTCGGAAATGTGTGGCAAATGACCGATCAGTTCTGCGACGAGCACACATGTGGTCAACTGCTGCGAGGTGGGAGCTTCTATCGACCGGTGGCATCGACACTCAGCGACCCCAATTGGTACTTCCCTCCAGCACTCGCTGCGAATCAGCACAACCGGTTCCTCATGGTGAGCGAGAGCTACGACAGGTCCGCGCAAGTTGGCTTTCGTTGCGCCAAAAGTGCCTAGAAGCCATCAAGGGATACTGGCATCCCTCGAATCATTTCGTTTGCTCTATTCGGAAAGATTTTGCTCCACTCAATCTGATTGGACTGTACCTGACTTTGCTCGCTAGACATGAATTTGGAATGCCGTTTCTTTTGGCGTTTGAGGGAAAAGGTACTTGAGCACCGTGACGCTGAGAATCAAATCTTGGATGGTCGGGAACGTGACTCCACTGTTATCTTCTTGCAGGGCGACGTACCACCCACCTTCTTGCTTGCACGTGACGGGGACAAACTGCACGCACCCGTCGTCGTGTACGTATGCAATCACAAAGCAGCGCTGCCTGGTTTCACTGAAACGCAGCAAGAACGTTCCGGGTGGCGCACGCTGCAGCATATTCACGCACGCACCTTTCGAAAGGAATCCATGCAAAAGACGTGGTTGGGTGTACGACCACACGTGCGAGTAAGCAATGCTCTCTGCTAGCGGAGCAAACCATCGCCAAAATACGGCAAACATCTCCAAACTGACGAGTCCATTCTGCTGGACAGGAGCCTTTCCGCCCCACACGAGCGTGCTCTTGCTCAGGAAATCAATGCTCCGAAGAGACAGCGGTCGCTTCACGGCGTCGTGCTTCAATTGCGTCGCGAAGTACCTGCTGATTTGAGGCGCGATCCAGTCCAACGGCATCTGATGCTGTAGCAGCCGATGCACAACAGCTGCAGTATACTCTTCGTCATGAGCAAGACCCGAGTTAGCAACTGCAGCGTGTGCCCACACTAACCGACCTTCTTCGTCTGGCACTGCCCACTTCACGTGGTCTGCGATCTTCAAGATGCACAATTGGCGCTGTGAAGTCGCTGACATCACCCCCGTGAGGTCGGACTCACTGTACGATGCCACCAACTGGTGGGGTCTCGTCGAAACATCATGGAAATGATGGGAACCATGTTCGCTTTGCGAGTGCTCGATGTGACTCGTAGACAATACATCGCCTTGAGACGCTGCGGGTTTCATTCTTCGAGCAACGTCTTCACGAATTGAGCTCCCGCTATTCCCATCCCACGACTGTTGATGCTGGTGATGGTGATGGAAGTGGTGGTGGTGGTTGTGATGACGGTGCGATGCGGGATCTGACGCTGCTGACTTGGGACTAAGAGCTTCGTGTAGAAACGGGGGGATGCTGCCAGCGGTTTCGTCATATTTGTTGATGTTGAGTCCCACATTCACTGACGGGATAATATAGTTGAGAAACTCGTGCTGATCGAGCTCCATATCCTTGTTCTCCAGGAACTGCGACACCTGTTGCACGACCAAAACAGACGAGAGGTCAGCGGAAACACAGTGGCATAGCAATGACGTCATAGACACTCACTGCGCAAATAGTTCTCGGATGCCCCATCAAGTTCCGAATCACGGGGTGCTCGCCAAACGCAGCGAGATCAGGATTTCCACCCATTTCATGGGTTTTGATCTTGCGAGGCGCACGTAGCGTGAACAGCAGCGCGGCATCAGATGGCGGGAGTCGATCAACAGTGATAATCTTCTCCCCTACACCATCCATCGCACCAACTTTGCCATCTCCAGTGAGAAGCAACGACAAGTCGCTCACGCGGCGCAGCAGTAGTGAGATAATCGAGCGAAATCTTGGATCTCGTCGTGTTTTCCTGTTGCACCCGTCAAGAATGAGTAGGAAATTCCCTTCGCTGCACTTCAACCGCACCTGATTTGCGAGCTCATCCGCATCTGCTGCCGTGACAGCAAGACTCTTTGAAAATTTCGTCACAAGGAAAGCTGGGTCGTAAGAGCAGTGATCGCCTGGAGCTGGCTCGTCGCTTTCGAGCCGTAGGAAGTAAATGTGTTTAAAGAGATGGCGTTCTGTGGCGTACTGCGCGCACTGCAATGCGATCTCCGTCTTGCCAATGCCACGCTCGCCGGTGACACTCACGAGTCGCGCGCCTTCCACGAGCGACTTGTACACATGATGCACTTCTATCGACCGACCTACGAAAACTTCAGCGACAGAGTCACACTCGTTCACAGGCGGTGGGATCGAGTTTTCGATGAACCTCCCTTCTGGGATACCACGAAACAGCTTTTCACTATGATCGCCATCCCCAAGAAGCTTGAACTTCGAGTTCCCCGCATCGCTCGTAATTGAAATATCTGCTTGCACCTGTCCAATCTCGAAGGCTTTGGCGACGGAGTGTCCCGCAAAGAGTGCCGTATAGAACGCCTTCGAGAACTCCATCGCTTTCTTATCGAGCATTTTGTCTTCTTTCGATACAACGACGACGTGCGGTACACCAACGCTCACGAATGCTTCCGCAACGCTCTCGGAATGGCAGGCGCTTACAAACACGAGCTTCACAGGCACCCGTGGGCGTTGGTGCTGCTCCAGCGAGATCCACCCTTTCTCGATCTCGTGAGCACTCACACCGTCGACCTCACCATCGCTGTCGCTTGTCTCTTTCTCCGCGAAAGGCTCGCTGCTATTGCTACTACTACTGTTGCTGCTGAAGCTCTTTAAAAGAGGCGGGCGGGATCTCTCCATCCCTCCAGCGAGAAGCAAGTCCTTGAGCTCCTGCTGCGAGATGAACTGAGCTTCGCACTTTTTGTTCTCGAAGATCACTTTCCCTGGCACACCATGGCCCGAGAAATGCAGCGCACGACAGCCGTAGGACAATACTTTCCGGAAAGTGTGCAGGTCGGCGACTTCGCTGTGCCACACAATGCGTTTCTTCGACTCGCGCACGCACTGCACGAGCAGCTTGCGCTCTTCCTTCACGTCAATGATCTCGACGGCTTCGAGACCGCTGCCGTAGCTACGACTGGCGTCGCTTGGCGCACTGGACGTGGCACTCAAGCTGCGCCACTCGGAGCCGTTCCTGCGGCGCACCACGAGCGGAGACGAGTGCAGATGCGCGAAAATCGCCGCCATCCCCTGCTTCTCTTCTGTCCGATTGAGGTGCTGATTCCTGAATGTGGTGAGGGAATTGCGTGCGGAATAATGAAGCCACACCAGTTAGAAATACACATCGTTTCTAAATGAGGTTCTTTGCAAACATCACACGAACGAAAGAATGTTGTTGGAGAGAGAGAGAGACCATCATTCTTCATCGGAATCGTGAGTTGACGTTTCTAAAGTGGCGTCCATTCCGCAATTTCTCCCTCAAGCGAAGCAAGACTGCGCACAATGTGGTTGGGAACGGATGCGCGTTGACGGAAGGAAGCAAGCAAGAGATGGCGAATAGGAAAGCTTCGCTCTCATCAGTGCCAGCAGCTGCCGCTGGCGGCGGCGGCGCGCGCAGTACCCTGTTGCTCCCCGAGCAGAATGCGACCCAGTCGGATGTCCTCACACCCGTGAACGGCAGTGGCGTCAACACCTCGTTCCGCGATTCGATCCTGTTTGCCGACAAGCAGGAACTCGTGCTCGCGATCGGCAAGTACGCTGTGCTGCAGAATATCCAGCACCAGGAGCTCACGTTTCTCGCTGGTCAACAGCGCAGCAGTAGTGGCACCCTCGGAGAGATCACGGCAATGGCGATTTGTGGCAGGCGAAAGTATCTCTCGATCTGCCGAGCAGCTGTGCGAGAAGACGGAGAGTCGACTAGCGATGCAGCGACCGTCTCCATTTACAGTCTTGGTTCGAGCGCGCATCACCATCATCCGATTCATGGCACGCTAAACAGGAACAACGCGGGTGATGGTGCGGACGAGAATCCTCATGGTTTTCAGTCCAGAAAGAAAGGAGCGAACAGTAGCAAACGCTCCCGCGGCATCTTTCAGACGACGCTGAGTTTCGATACCGACCGGTTCTGCGGAACGGCGCTGTCGCACGATGGGAAATTAGTATGCTGTCAAGCGGCAAATGCGAGTTGGAGCTTAGTTGTGTGGGATTGGGTGCGCAGTCGGCAAGTTGCGATCACGGATGTGCATTGCAAAGTCACGAGGGTGCGTTTTAACTCGATCGATATGGCTCAGCTGTCAACGAGTGGCGGGAATCTGCTTCGGCTATGGACGATGTCCGAATACACGCTCAAAGTGTTTAGCAGCTTCAAGTCCGGTGATGAGACCAAATCGAAGCATGTAACCCACTACGTCGACCACGTCTGGCTGCCTGGCGATTGTTTGGTGGCGCTGCTTGAAGGTGGAGATGTGCAGCTTATTGTGAACTCCGAACTGGTCCAGACGATACGAGGTGTGCACAACCAAGCCAGGTTGACGTGCATGAGCGCACTGAGCAATGGAGAAGGAGTTGCTTTGGGTGGAAATCAAGGTCTCGTTTCGATTATTCGTGTTGGATCGAAGATGATGAAGAGCTCCGAGAAGGAAATGCAGCTCCAACGTCGCATGCGCATTCGCGGGGCGTGAGTACAGCACGACCTTCACATGTTCCCAAAACGACCTGAAATTCTGACTGATGTAGCTCCACCTGGTCATTTGTGTAGGCAAACGATTCTGACTCTTGCAAACGATCCTGCTGCGTCGACGCTACTCTGTTGCACGGAGAGTAGCTACGGCTCCTATGATTTGAGCAATCTTTGCTTCCTACGAGGAGATGACGAGGTACGATTTATGCTGCCAGACATGCCTCTGAGGCTACATCGTCCATTTCTAATGCTAACCGATCGCGGTATCGTGCTGTAGATTGTTCCTCTCAGTCCCCTTGTGTCCACGCCAATATCGTCTGCAATGGGACGTGTGAGCGTGTCGTCGAGACGACCATGCTTTGCAGGGCTGTGCACGCTGCCTACTGGTGACCACGCTATACACTTGTGGAATCTTCGGGACTGCCATGAGTGCTTTGTCTCTCACTCGCTGGAAGATCAACCTACCCCGCTTTGTGTCGACATTCATCCATCAGGGTTCGAAGTTCTCGTATCGTTCAGCTCGAAAGTGCACATTTATATTGCGTTGCAGGATTCGTTTCGCCTCGCATTCGAGATCCAGCAAAAGCAGATGAGCATCGTGCAATACAGTGAAACGGGGAGCATGTTTGCTGGCGTGCATGCAACCAACAAGATGATCTACGTGTACCTCTGCTTCACGCGCCACCAACGCGAGCCTCAGCTGGTGGGTACGTACAGAGATTTCCGCGACTCGATTTCTGCTTTTGTCTGGTCCCTGCAAGACAGCAGCTTTTTCGGAGTTGACGCATCTGGTGAAATCCGTCACTGCAAGCTGCGCTCTCATTGTGGAGGCGAAGTTGAAGACTTCGTTGCCACAGAAAGTTGTGGTCGGGTTCAAGCGAAGGGAAACGCAGTCATCTCGCTGAAAGCAGGGAGGGTTGATCGAGATAGTCACGATTTCGTGCTTTTCGCCGTCGAAGCAACTGTCTCCAACAGTCCAGCTGCGCATCGTGCGAAGGCTTCCTCGTGCTATATTCGCGCTTGGGTGAACGGAGACTTGACCCGTGATGCAATCAAAAATCCAGGACACCTAGGAGAAAGCATCGCTCACGACATCACAGTCCTCGGTGTTGGTTGCCCGAATTTGCTATTTGCTGGTACTGCAAGTGGAGCAATCCTGGTTTTGACGTGGAAGATGGGCAAACGGACGCCAGAGGGACATCCAGTAATCCGTGTTCTTCCCCACATCAGGCGCGTTGATTTGCACACCTCTCCTGTTTGCGGGATGTTTTACGTGAGCAAAATGCGTGTCTTGCTCACGAACGCGACGAACGGTGTGGTGCTAGCGTGCAGTCTGCGACGCGAATGCGAGAATGGCTCAAGTGCTACAGATGCGCTGCGCCTGGCTACCCAAGACGACGAGTTTGTTGACAGCGCCACCACGTTCACCAGCATATCTCAAGCGGATGAAATTGCCTTGTATGACCGAAGCAAAATTGATCTGCGAAAGTTAAAAGTGATGGAAGTGGAGTCCGAGCTGCAGCAACTGAAACTAGAGAACGAGATGCTGAGCCGTCAGATTGGTGAGCAGAAAGAGAAATTTGCAGATAAGATGAAGGCGGAAATTGGCTCCCTCGCTGAGCAAGCAGAGGAAACGCGACGGCGAGTACAAGCTGAGATGGACGCGCGGCTTCATAAGGCAAACCATGAACGTGAGCTGAGCTTGCACAGTTTGTCAAATGACGCACGCATTGCTCAGGATCAGTATTTGCATAGCCTCGAAAAGCTGCAAGCAGAGCATGATTCGGTTCGTCGTCAACTAAAGGCTTCTCAATTGGAGGCGCAAGATACGAAAATCGCCGCAGAAGAGCGAGACATGGAGCTCAAGCATCTCTATGAAACTCAGATAGCATCGATAAGGAGGCAGTGTGGATCCAGGGAGACGTCGCTGCAGACCGAGCTGGAGCTTACAAGAAAGCGCCTCCAAGAAGTGCTGCGTCAGCAAGACCAAGACCAGATGGCGCAAATGTCAATGCTGTCGACCAATATTGAGCTAGAGAAAACTCGCGCTGCAACTCAAATGACAAATGTTCAAGGCAAAGTCGCTGCTCTTCACCAAGAGCTGAAGATGCTTCTCACTGCGCTAAACCAGAAAGACCATGAGGTAATGGTTATTCGCGAAGAAAACGAAGAGAAAGCAGATGAAATCTGCCAGCTGAAGGACAGACTTCATGAAGAGCGCAGAACTGTCGAGCGCGTCACGAAAGACAAGAACGAATGCATGCATTCGTATGCGGAACTGAAGCAGTCGTATGAGAACCTACAACGGCTCAACAATGTACATCGCTCGCAAATCGAGCTGCTCCAAAAGCAACTGATCCCAAAGGATCGTGAGATCGAAGAAATGCAGCAGTACATGAACCAACTCCATGATGCCAACCAAGATATTGTCGTCCAAGCAAACCTGAGTGATCGACTGCGCAATGAAAGTGCGTCCAAAGCGAAGAAGCACGAGAAAGATGTCATCAACTCCCAGAAGCGTCTCGAAAGAATCCGCCATTCCATTGTGGTTCTGCAGGAAGAGCTTGGCGAGTTGGTCAAAGTAAGTGCTATACAGGAAAAGAGTGCCATCATTGGCGAAGTTGTTCGCATCCACAAACGGCTTACACGTCAGCTGGACGTTTTACAAGCAAAAGACGACAGCTCCGAAGAGGTGACAGCCGAGCTGCACCGTCAGAATGGCTTTTTGCTGAAAAACAAGCAGCACTTGCGGCACCAGATGGAGATTGCGAACAAGGAGAAGCACAAGCTCGTGTCTGCGCTTTCGTTCCAAAATGGAAGCCTGATGACGGAGCTCAACGCTTTGAAGAAACAGAACAAAGAGCTTGAACGAAAAATCAAGCGACAAGAAGAACGCGAAAGGGAGCGGCCGCATGATACCACTCGCGATCTGAGTCATGCAAGGTCTTCTGTGGAAGGTAACCGCGCTTTAGCTGGGAACCAAGAATCCAGTCCGGGTACCGCCAAAACACCATCCTTTCCAGCCCAAACGCCGTCGAGATCATCGCCACCCAAGGTGTACACGCGACCAAAGTCTGCTGGCTCTCAGCTCTCTCGGCGTCCTTCAGCAGCGGGTAGCCGTTCAAGAGGATTAATATGAATGCGACGCAGACTCTCGCAGCAGTGGCGCGATAATAAAGCTTGACAGTATTGCTTGTTGAATGCATAACGTGGTGGATATGCACTATCGAGAAGTGGCTATTGTGTCCGACTATCCAACACACACGCTCTGATACGTCGGGATAAGGTACTTGATGTTGATAAAGGCGTCATCGCCGCCGTGGGTTTCCATGATTTCCAGTGTTTGCTGGATGAGGTCGCCCATGTTCAGTTGCTTTCGTTGCCCGTAGTCAATCGCATCGCCAATGTTGTCTGCGCACCAAGGAGAGAACAAGTAAGAAAAGTGCGCTCAGGAAGGAGAGGAAGAAACACCAACCAACGACAGCGCAGTACCATTCTTTCGGATGAAGATATTGAGGACCGGTAAAATCTGACGATAGTATGGGACAAGCGCTTGTCCAATCAGCCCCGGTCCGTTTCCTGGTTGCGCTGCAGACTCGCAGGTGACCATCAGCTGGAGAATGTGCAAGGTTTTGACGATGATTCCTGCATTGCGAGTGTTGAGTGCATCTGAAGATGCGCAAGGGGAGGCAGATTAGAATTTCAGCTCCGAGAATGTGGACCAAGGCGGACAGAAGACCTACTTTTGACCGGAATGATCAGCTGGGGGATAACGGGGAGCACCTTCGAGCTCGCATTGATGAGCATATCTTTGATGCCTTGCTCCGACAAGAAAGCGTACGGCTCTTCGACTTCTCGAAGACCGTCGAAGAAAATGGGGAGATAATGGTGGAAGTCGAGCTGTCTCACCAAATCCAAAACAGACGTCAATCCACGAACGCAAGTTGTGAGCGTGCAAGATGCAGCACATACCTTCGTGATATCGACCTTCCAAGCCACCATATTTCGAACCCCGCCATGATCAATTTGGATGGGCAAATCTCCTCGTTCGTAGAATCTATGGTTTTTGCGAGAAGAGTGAGCTTCGTCTGTAAGCAACAAGGGAAGATGCATACCCCTCGTGCTTTTCTCACCTCCGGAACGATGTGTCAGGAGGGTTTGATCGCTCCTTGAACGCACTTGGGTGTGGTTTTGGTCGAGGTGACAAACTGCCCTTCGTTTCTGCACACTTCGTTGCCTTCTCCGAGTCAGCAGTTCCGCCAAAGCCCTGACCCTTGCGTAGGAAGTTGTCGGATGTATACGGCTTCGTTGGCTTGGAGACTGAAAACGCCCCGGCATGCAGCGATTCGTCATGCTTTTCGTTCAGCGTTCGGCGCTGGAGCAGGCACCAACAATGAATGCGAGATGCACGGAAAGGCGTTGTTATCTCCTGGCAAATCAATATGGGACCAAATACCATGCTCACCTTTGGGAGCGCCACAGTTGTGTCGAAGCAGCTACCAGTTTCAGCAAGGGTGATTTGCTTTGGCACGATCCGCGTGGTGACGTTTGGAATGCGACCCGACATGTTTCGGAAGAGGAGCTTTCGTCTCGTGCGTGGGTCGGGATGCGGTGCTTTTCAATGGAAAGACGCCGGTGCAAGCAATGGACTGGACCTACCACGACGAGAAAGCGAAGTCACGTGGTGGATGTTCTTTTCTCGAAATGACTCCCGAAACGAGCTGTGCCTCACTCGATTTCTATTCCCTCGTCCACGATCTGAAGTACTGGACTCAGTCAAAAACATGCTCGACCAAAATAACGACTCCTGCAAGTGGCTGCAACGATATAATTGGAACACCCGCGTTTGCATCGGATCCAATGTCCAGCGACACAAACCCAGTTATTTTTGTCCGCGCTGCGAGTTTCTTATGCTGCAGCGCCATGGGTTCGACAGGAAGCGATCTTGTGCCACAAGTCACCGATCATCAGAATGCATCTGTCCGACGAGCAAAGCGTCTGCGCTAAGAACCAACATATATTTACATGGATATACGGAATCATTTACGCCCAGGATCCGAGGAGCGATTTGCTTTCCTGGAGCGATGCAGTGACTATGCCTACAGCGTTTCAAGCCGCATGGATCTTGCAGCGTGGGAATTTCTGCTTCACGATCGTCGCGTAGGCATATGTGGTCACGTTGCCTGCACACGCCCCAAGGTCTAATGTTTTCAGTGGGTACGACGATCGCTTGTCGCGCACCAAGTTTTTGAAGGCAGCTGTTGTGAGCTGGTTGCACGCTTTCACGTTCAAGTGCTGGAGTCGCTGGCAATGCGAGACGATCATTGTAAAGCCGACATCCGTCACGTTGTAGCAAAACTCAAGCGAGAGGCGCTCCAGCAGCAGCGAGTGTGTGGCGACTGCAAGGAGTCCAGCATCATCAATGCCGACGCAACCTCGAAGATGAAGGGTCTGAAGTTGTCGGCACCCCGCAGCGATTTCTGTGAGATCGGAATTCGTAATGGCGCGACACATGGACAGATCCAAGAAGAGAAGCTGAGCGCAGCGAGCTATCGCACTGAATGTCAATGAAGTAGTATTGAGCACGGCGCTGATATCGAGTGCCGTGAGACTGGACTGGTTGTGTGTGCTCAGCGCAACGACGCTATCGTCATCCAGAGCAGCACAACCACGCATATTGAGCGCTGAGAGCGTGCACCGTGGACCGGTCTTCGAGTCCAGTGCATAAAAGTCGCTGCCTTGCACTTTTGGACAATTGGAGAAGGAGAGTGTCTGCAGATTCCTTTGCAACTTTAGAACGAAGCGCAGTGCAAGACCCGAGATCTGTTCGCGAACCGCCAGTGGGAAGAGGTATAAAAACGCTGAAGACTAGCGGCAGTTTCCCAAGAACGAGAGGAAGGTACGTACTTTCAAGCACTTGTCGACAATCACGGTCTGGAGCGTCATGCGGGATCGAAGCGCGAGCGCGACGACCGCGCGATCAGTGATCCGGTGACACATCGACACGTCGATATGCTCCAGCGCCGCGCAATTGGTCGCGAGTGCGACGACACCATCGTCACAAACACGCGAGCATCCGGATATATCAACGCTCGCAAGTGAAGAGCATGCGCGCGAGATCGACACGAGCGCTTTGTCGGTGAGTTTGATGCAGTGCAGTTTCAAAGTGTGGAGCCTTGTGCAGTGACCGAGCACCATCAAGGCGGAGTCCGAGATCTGTTTGGATTCCAAGTTGACTCGCTTCATTCGATCGCGGCCAACCCCAAGAAAGAGATGCTCCAGCAGCGCTGCGGTCACTCGTGGACCAAAGAGTGTGATCGCTTCCAGGCGAGTCGCCATCATGGCGCCTTTCTCACCGAGCAGACCTGCTGCAGTTTCTAGCTCCTGGTCGCCAGCGCACCAGGTCTGTCCAAACACAAAAGTGATTACCGATCAGACCAGCCATGTTCCAGCAAACGACGCGTATCGAGCGCAACTCACGAGGTCGACGTGGCGGTCGTTGTGCACCGACGTGATCGCGAGTTGGCGCCACTTGTGCGACACCCGCGCGAGGTTGCGCCACCGGTCCTGCAGGTGCACAAACGCACAGATCTGCGCAAAGCAGATGTCGACCGGCAGCGCATCCAGCGACGCATTGGTGTTGGCATTCTTGGTGGCATTGCAGCTGCTTGTCGGCGCGGTTATGCTTCGTTTGGTTCTCATGCTGGCGATGCTGCTGGTGATGCGGACGGTCTTCATGCGCTTGCACTGCTGTCCGTCATGCCGCTTCTACACTGCCGCTTCCTCGGTGCGGCAAGAAGGAAAGGATCCGTTACCCTTCTCTTCGTATGCTTCCTGCCAACCCGTATTCTTCCACATTAACGACTGTTGGTTGCATCCACATCGGTTCAAAAAAAACAGAAAAAGAACATCCAACATACACCTCTTCCACCCCTTCCGACGACATCCGTCCCACACCAGTCGAAACCTTCTATAATGTATACCTGCACTCCAGACATCGATACTCCTTATAAAGAGTTCAGTCGATGCACCGATCTACTAGTATAAAGGGGTCTAGAGAATGTGAGAAAGGATCGAATGAGTGCGTTGTTGTAATCAACGCACATCAATCCTTGTCATCAGCGACAGCGAGAAGCTTCAGGAGCTGCAATCGCCACGAAGAAGCAGCGCCACGCCAGCACAGCACCGCGCCAGCACCGCTGCTGTTGCTTCACCTGCACGCCGGTCGATCTATCTCTAGGTGTCATTAGCAGATTCACGTCGCGATGAGCAGCTCCTCGTCTTCACCTCCTTCTTCGTTCCGTCGACAGTTGCTTCTGGACGACTGTCGTGAGCTGCATCGCAAAGGGTTCCTCACCGACGACCAGCTCTTCGACTATGAAACGCGCCTCGTGCTCCTGCCGGAGCTCATCGACAACAACAAGGACACGAAGCGCGGATCGAATGGTACCACTGCGTGTGCGACCGTGAAGGACCCAAAAGTGGAGCTGTACATGGTGCAGATCCGCGCGCTCTACCAGCACGAACTGGACACGATCATCGACAAGATCCGCGCGCAGCACAACGAGAAGAAGCAGGACACGTTCGTCACGTCCGACTTCGTAGCAATTGCGACCGGCAGTGTCTTTGGCGCTTTGAATGCGTGGATGAAGCCAGCAGCCACAGTGGCAACACCAGTGCCTGCTCAACCCTCAGCAGCAGCAGCAGCGACGTCGCTGTGGGCGAGTGCGTTCGATGCCGCCCAGGCTTCGCTCAATGTGGTGCGCAAGAGCCGCCTCCTTGAGCACCTGCAGATCAAGCACCTGAGCGGCGACGAGGCCACGTGCGACCACATCGTGCTCTGCATCAACGGGTTCATGACGCAGGGAGCCGATCCAACTCGCAACTGGAGTGCATGGTTCGGCGAGAAGGTCGTCGTGTACGCGGTGCTCTGGGAAGCCGGCGACATCGAGGCGTGGAACGACTTCTGCGCGCACGTCAACGACCAGATCAGTTCGTCGACCGTGGGAGCAGCCACGTCCGCGCTCATCACGCATTTCACGGGCAACCCATGGCACAAGGCTCAAGACCAAGCCAGCCAGGTCGGTGCGCTGCTTGCTCAAGTCCTGGCGTCGCAGCCGACATTCTGCCGCGGACGCAAAGTGACGCTCTTCGGCCACTCCCTCGGCGGCGCAGTGATTTACAGCACGTTCCAGGAAATCGCTCGACTGCGGAGCTCCGAATACCAGCAGGAGAACCACAAGCAGGATCAGCAGGATGGAGACTCCTCCAGGATACACATCCCAGCTGTCCCCCTTATCACAAATGCGGTCTGCTTCGCCGGCGCATTCATCCCGAGCGCGACGGGACTGGAGATCATCGCGAACGAGCTCCCGCCTTCGGGGAAGTTCATCAACGTGTACTCCAAGCGCGACAGCGTGCTCTCCAAGCTCTTCTGGGCGCTCCAGCTGCATGCAAGTGACCCGATTGCTGCCGGGTGTGCGGCGATCAAGTTCCCGCCAGTGGGACTGCGCAACTGCGTCAATGTCGATGTCTCGGACCTCATCCCGCCGCGCATCACGAACCAGTTTGGTCATGGCTACGGTCCACACATGGACAGCATCCTCCTCCGCGTGTGCCCCCACTTGTCGTCCATTTACAACTAAGCAGTAGCAACAAAAGGAAAAAGAAAAGAGCATGCGTGTCGAGTCCAGAAAGCGAGTGCTCTTTTGCTTACGTTCACGCAGAAATAAAGGCACATTGTGCTCGAGACTCGACTACTTCTTCTTGTTGAACATGTTGCCAAACGCACTTTTCTCCCTGGTCTTCGCTTCGTCGTCGTACTGTTTCTTCTGCTGCAACAGATTCCGCAATTCCGAGCGCACCGCACCATTTTTCGGTTCCGCCGTCGCGAGTTTCGTGAGAATCGTCTGTGCGCGGTCGAAATGCTTGAGCTGCACGAGCGCCTGCGCCTTGCGGAACAGCGCTTTGCTGTGGGTGTCGTCCTCGGCGAGCACGTGCTCGCAGTATTCGATCGCCTTCTCGGGTTTCGTGCCGAGCTTCACGTAGCAGAACGCCATGTTCGACCACACAGCGATCTTCAAGTCGCGGATCTGGTCGCCCTCGTCCGGCGTCGCGCTCATGTTCGCCGTCTTCCCGGCGTACTGCTCCATCGCATCCCCCTGCACAGACAGACCATTCACGTACGCAAACACCTACTTTTCACACATACTGGCATTGTAAGCATCGTTGCTTGGTTTGGATTCCTGCAACCATCATTCGCCACAACAACAACAAAATGGAAAGAAGACGGACTTTGGCGTAAGCGGGGAGCGCCTTCTTGATTTCTCCGCGCTTAAAGTAGACGTTGGCCTGTTTCTTGATCGTCTCCGCCTGCTCGATCTTCTCGGCGACCGTCAAGAGCCCCATGCGCGGCTTCCACTGCAGCAGCTCGTCGTCCGAGAGCTCCATCTTTGCTTCCCAAACGTTCCGGATCTGGAAATGACATGCTCAAACTAACCCACTCGAGAAAGAAGCGAGCTGATTGGCAGTAAAGATGTGCTCGTGGGTGTGCTAATAGCCAATCATACAGGTGTGTTGAGGCAACGAGAGGTTCGATCATGCAGCACGCAACACAAAAAGGATGGACGACACAACCTCCTCGGAATGGGAGATGCAACCTTCACTTGACTCGATCAAATCTAGCCAACAAACGTGCTTTTTGGTGCAGAATCAGCGTTCTGCACTGCATCTCCCCGTTCTCCAGGTATCTTCTCCTCGACTGCTTCCAGTGGATTCCTACTCGCTGCTGTTTTCTCACGGATGAATGCGGCATGGAGGTAATCCAAGACCATGAGTGACCCGCGTTTGTCGAGCACTTTATTGTACTCCGAGCACTCCCCCGAATGGATGCAACCAGGGCAGCCACCGACACATGCGCACTCACTCGCGATTGTCCATGCTTTCTCAATCACCTAGGTGCGAGCAGCAGATGCTCTGGTTAGTTTCTGTGTGCTGTGCAATCACCCCCGAGCGAAAACGCACCTCCGGAAGCACCTTCATGATCTCTTCAATGACGCCGCTTCCGCCTTCGCGTCGCTCGTAGATCGTTATGCGATTGGGTCTAACACCCCACACCGATTAGGTCCATCAGACACAAGCTCAAGCCGCATCGTACAGCTGCTTACCTAGTGCGTCGTTCGAAGGGGTTGTAGTGCTCGGTGTTGACGTCGGCGCCTTCACACAACACGAAAAGCGGAACCACCGCGACGCAAAGGTGACCCACTCCATGCAGCGCGCCACGCCAACTGATCCCTGCTGCTTCCACCTGCTCTTTGACGGAGTGAGGGATCTCGAGCCACAATGCATTCCCAAACGACTGCATCGGCGGCAACGAAAACTCGTTCGAGTGGAGGATGCGCATGGTTCGCTTTTCCAGCAGCGTGGACCCAAACACATTTGTGAGCACCGACACAACGCCGACGTGGAGGAAAACTTGCGCTTCGCTGCCGATTCGCCGCTTGGATTGGATACGGACGACATCGACTTCGGTGAGGTCTCTGCATGTCGTGAAGTACTTCAACTCCACATGACACTTCTTTGCGTACGCTATCTTGTTCTCGACGTCTAGCCTCGTGATCAGATACTCCTGCGCTTGGTGGAGATACACAGCTGTTGGGTACACTTGGAAAAACACCCTCTCGCCAGGAATCTCATCAAGCATTGTCTGATCGTCGTCATCAGCGATAACCTACACCCAGAAGTGGAACGCAACAGACAGCAGGTCAGCACAAGTTGTCTCATCTGGACCGCTGCCGAGTATCGCACCTTGTACACGATTTCCGAAATGCTCCTCAAATTGACTGCACGAAACTGCTTCGGCATGCAGGAGTGGAGGCGATAGCCACCGCCATCACCCTTTGAGCAAAGCATCAACTTTTGATCATCGACTAAACTCTCCAGGATCTCCCTGACACGAGTCGCGCTTGGTTTCAAAAGCGGGTTAATCTCTCCAAAAACGAAAGCATCAATGTAGCTCGTTCCAGATCGCTTCGAATACAATGCCGATTCGCGTGCAGCGCAAAGCAGATGCTGCGCGAGGACTTTGACGTTCGCAGGATTTAGTGCGACTGCTTCCGGCTCCAGTTGGAACAGATCCGGTGCATGCCGAGCAAAATGCTGATCAAGGGGGGAGTCAAAGCAGACGATAACCGCAATTGACTGCTGCGTGTGTTTGCGTCCCGCGCGACCCGCTTGCTGCCAGAGCGAGGCGACACTCGAAGGCAGTCCGAGATGCATCGTGCAGTCCAACTCGCCGATGTCGATCCCGAGCTCCAACGCATTGGTCGCAATCACGCCGAGGAGCTCCCCACTGAACAAGCGCCTTTCAATAGATCGCCGATCATCAAGCGTGTAGCCCCCTCGATACGAACTCACGCGCTTGAGCAGACCGCGGTTTCGCTTGTCTTCTCTTAGGATGGAGTGCACACTCATCAGCACGAGCTCTGACAGCTTTCGCCCCCGACAAAACAGGATCGTGTGAACCTCATCTTCCATCAATCGCGCAAATATCTTGGCGCTTTGAAAGATCGAGCTGGTGCTGACACGATCCAATTCTGGGATAACCTCACCGTCTGCGTCTTTCTCCTGATGGTGCTGGGATTCTGGAGCCACTCTTTCATCGCGCTTGCGTTTGCTTGCCACTTTTGACTGCGGTTTACCGTCATCGGCAGTGGCATCAACCTTGGGATTCCACAGACAGAAGAATTTCTCCCCCGTCGGAGCACCATCCTCTGTAATCACGAGCAACGGACGGTCTCGGAAGAAGTCCAGATTCGCTGGAGACGTATCATCGTCGTCTGTCGAACTTCCGGAGAAAGGAGGCGGAAGCGTAGGAATAAGCAAGCGGAAGTGCTCGCTAGGGTTTCGCACAGTCGCGGAGCAGCATACAACTTGCGGATTCGCGCCGTAGAGAGCACAGAGCCGAAATAACCGCTTGAACACGCACGCGACGTGAGATCCAAACACGCCGCGATACATATGCGCTTCGTCGACGACTATCAACCTGTCGACACAGAAGAAGGAAGACTCAGCATTGCGCTGAAGACTACGAAGAAAGCACCATGGTCACCAGTACTCACTTTAGTTTTCCCAGCACGCGCTGCCACTGCGTGTGTCGAGGCAGGATCGTGAGGTGCAGCATGTCTGGATTGGTGAGGAAAATTTGCGTTTCGCGGATCACCATCGATCGGCTTTTCATCGCTGTGTCTCCATCCTGCAGCGACATCAGCATTGACAGCGGGACATACACGAGCAGTTACTATAGAGTCCCAAAGAGCCAAGAGACTGACGCGTGGCAACGGCAACAACAGCAGACACATACGAAGGCTGCACAGAGATGTTGAGGGAGTCCTGCCGCCGCTAAGAGATTCCGCAACGACTTCAGCTGATCTTGTGCAAGTGCCTTTCGCAAAACGACACAACTCGTCAGGTTAACCAGATCGGCTTCGCCTTCGATTGCCAGCAAAGACAGCATTTCGACAGCTTACTTTCGTTGGGAATAAATAGAGAAATGTCGAATCCTCCGCTTCTAGCATCGACGCCAGCATCGGGATATTGTACGCGAGCGATTTGCCACTCGCGGTCGACGTGGAGAGCACAACGTTCTTGCCGTTCCGGATCGCATCGACGGCGTCGAACTGGTGCGAATACAGCTGCCGGATGTTGCATTTCGCGAGAGCTGTGTTCACGCGAGAGGGTAGATTGAGCTCGGAGATCTCTCTGTACCGGGCAACTCGTGGCGCTCGGCGCTCGATATGCACGATCTGGTTCTCGTAAATATCCAGCTTTTGCAGCATTTGGATCCATCGCGAATACACCTCGCTTCCACTGAGAGAGTCGAAAGTCGGAGATGCTGCTGGACCAGGAATAGCAGCAGAAGTAGTTTGTGCGACTTGGATAGAACTCGCAGCCGAATCGGTTGCTTGATCGTCCTGGGGATGCGGTACTTGCGGTCGCTGAGGAACAGCCTTGCGGAGCGCGTCTTGGAACATTTCCTTGCGCTTTGCACTTGCACGTTGGCTCATCTGTGGGGCAAGCGGGAACGCGACGATCTCCTTTTCCTGCTGGGTCATCGCAGTCGCGCGAAACACGTCGTCTGCGAGCATACCGCAATGTGCAGAAAGACGAGGCGACGTCACATACATGCAGCGACGTGTATCGCAGAAAGAGGCACATCTACCTACACACACACACACCTTTGTGCTGCATCTGCTTGCTCTTGGTGGCATCGATCGTGATTACGTTTGGTGCGATGCGCGCCATCTCGTAGAGGTCCAGCGCAGTGAGCGTGACGCCACCGAAGCTGTTGGCCATGTTCAGCACGTTCTTCACGTTCACCACCGCGCGATGTTTCATGAGGAAACCGAACGCCACGTCCAGAAGCGTGAACTTGGCCACGAGAAGCGCATGCCCAGCGTCATCTGCGGGTTCGGTCATGTTGGCAGCTCTGGCGCTTGTTGTTGTTGCAGCAAGCAGATGGGGCGACAATGGGTGTCAACTCCGAGCGAGTCCCATACCGACATGTGGGTCGCCGTCTGGAGCGCACCCAATGTTTCCACATTCCTGGATTCACTTGCGAGCGTTGCACACAAAAACGTCGAAAAGAGCTGCACGGATCGCAAGACCGGTCAAGCTACTTTCAACAGTGTCTTTTGCACTAGCGACATTCGAGAATCCAATACAGAAAGTCAATACTGACACATCGACTAGAGTACTGACGAATCGACGTTTGAGATGGACACTCGTATCCTCGCTTCACGCAAGTGCGGATGCATCCCATGTGATGCCATGCGTACCTTTCACTCGCCACATTGGCAAACCACATCGCAACTCTCTCTCCTCAAGCAAGAAGAGCAACTCCTCTTGCGCTTCAGCCCCACTCGCGTAATTGCCCCGCAACTCCCCCCACTTCGCCCTCCTCCGTTGACACCTCCTCAATATGACCTCCAAAGTGCTCCACTTCGACCAGCTCCCATCGGACTGGACCGAGAACAACCTCTCGCAAGCGCTCGCACCCTTTGGTGACGTCAAGATCACCAAGTCCGTCTTCCTCCGAAAGCGCAACGCACTCTACGCGGGGTTCAACCCAACGACGCTTGAGATCCTCAAGAGCGACCCCATTCCGGCGCTCGCCGAGATCGTCGACCTCGACACTGCCATGCGTTTGGTCAACACCCTTGATGCCACGCCATTGACCGTCGATCATGCTGGTGGCAGCATGTCCGTCGCAGTGAGCTACTCGAAGAACCAGGAGCTCCACGACCGCATCCCGCCATCGGGACCAGGTCGTCATGGACGCAATAGTGGTGACGCCAATAAGGCGAATCGCATTTTGCTCGTCACGGTGCAAAACCCAACGTATCGGATCACGACCGATTTGATGCACAACATCTTTAAAGGATACGGTGCTGTGGAGAAAATCGTCATCTTTGTCAAACCAATTGGGCTGCAGGTGCGTTGCGGGTTGCTCGCGCTGTTTTCACCCTGTTTCTCTTTGCGTCGTTCTAACCGCTCGATTGCTTTTTCTCTCTGCGCGTGTGTGCATGCTACGGTGGACAGTGTTTGGTTCAATTTGCGACGATCCAGGAAGCGACGCAAGCAAAAGATGCGCTCACTGGCGTCAACATCTTTCCAGACTGCTGCGGACTTCAAATCAACTTTTCGAACCTCCCGGTAAGTGGTGCCTAGTGCTGCGTCCCTCGGCTCTTGATGCTGTTCCAGTGCGAATGTGACCTGCTTGTTTCCCATTTGATTTTCCGCATACACAGCAAGAGCTGATCGTCAAGGAGAACGGTCCACGAACGAGAGATTTCACCAACCCGAACCTTCCAGCGGCTGGTGAACGTGATCTCGCTGCGAGCCCAGTCGCAGACCTTGACGCGCTTGGGCAGTCACTGCCAGGTGGACCTGTCCGCGACGCACTCTCGCCTGTACTTCTTGTGTGCAGTCTCCGCGAGCAAGTGACCTGCGATAACTTATTCAATTTATTTTCCTGCTATGGCAACGTGGTTCGTGTCAAGAAACTGAATGCCAAGCCGGTATGTCTTTTCCTCGTGGTGGATCGACCATGCTTTGCATCTTTCGCATGCAAAAGATATGTATTCCTAACTCGGCGTGTGCGTTGGCTCTTTGGTGTCGTAGGACCACGCGCTCGTGCAGTTTTTGAGCCCTCTTGCTGCGCAATCGGCGCTGATTCACCTTCGCGGGTACACATTGCTTGGGAAATCGATGGAGATCAGTTTCTCAAAGCACACGTACATCTCGAACCATGCACTGTCGACGGAAAAGTGCGTCTCCCTCTCTCCATCATCATCATCATCATTGCGTGCACAGCCCCACTCACTTTTGACATGTTGTTTGCTTGTGTGCTGTGAACGCAGCCCACTCGTGAAAGAGTACAACCACCTGCCGAACCGTTTCACCGGCAAAGCTGCGACGAGCTTGGGCAAGCACGTCTACAGTCCCACGAAGATTTTGCATCTCTCGAACTTTGAAGAAACCGTGACGATCGAGGTTGGTGGATGTGCTTTGCTTCTCCTTTCGCGGACTGCATGCATCGCTCCAGATGCTGTGACGCAGGATACATGACGCTTATATCCATGTGTGACAATGTGCAGACGCTGAAGACGCACCTTGGTGGGTTCCACGGAGGTGAGCACTGCAAAGTGAAGACGTTCATGAGTCCAAGTGGCCATCTTCAGGCGTTGGCGGAGTTCGCCTCGGTCGATACGGCGACCAAGGTGCTCGCGCAGGCGCACAACTCGCTTCTGGGTGCGAAGCCCATCAAGCTCGCGTTTTCCAACCGCTCGTTCCACTGATGTGGGCAACAAGATGAAGGGATCCAAAAGTGCAGCAATTGTCGGTTGTGAGTCATGTCAATGACGACTGTCGTTTGTAACAGCTGTATTTTCCTTGTAAGTTCGCATTCTTCAAGTCTTTCGTTTTTTGTTCGTTCGTTTGTTTGCATTTTGGAAAGAAGTGCGCGCGTACTTTGCAATATTTCGGAAATAAACGAGCGCTGACTGCTGCTCTTGATGCTTCAAATGAACCTAGCAACTCGGTGGTCGATCGTGGCATCAACGACGCTTGGATCTGATGATGATGATGCAATGACTGAGTGACTGACTTGGCATTCTACACGCGAAGGATGCGGCGCTTCAGTGGTCACGAAGGCGACGAACACAACTACCACCACTCATCATCGCAGCCACCGAGAACACCTGCGAGACCGCGGCACGATGCGCACTCGGATCACCGCCAGATCCAGGACGATGTGGCGCACCTCACGGATGACCGCGACAGCATGAGCGCGGCGCTCGACGAGATCCACCGCCGTCGAGACTGCCTGTCCCGCGGAGCAGTGCTAGAGAAGCGGCCGGTGCACACACCAGAGGTTTCCGTCATGGGGGCGACTGGGAATCGCGGACTCATGCTGCAGCATGCCGCGATGGGGATGCTTTCCAGTTCCATCGAAGACCACGCGACATCAAAAGCGACGACATCGGCGATTCATCATCGCCATGCGGCACTCAATCCGGTGAATACGACTGCCGCGCCAGTGAAAACCGCGGCTCCTCCCCAACGGATCGTGTGGGTGCGGAAGCCGATCCAGCGATGGCGTCCGACGCAAAACACGATGCAGGAAGTCGGCAGCGTCGAGTTTGCGACGCTCGCCCCACTCGCGAGCATCCGCCGACTCATCGACCAGTTCCACCCGCTTCCCGACAAACGCGAGTACGAGTTTTACCACCCGAGCCTTCGCACGCGCATTGACCCAAGCGAGGAGCTGAGTGTGTTTCCAGCCGAGTTTCCCTACATCCTGCTCGCGGCGCTCCCACCTCCACACAGAATCAAAGCACAACACCAACCAGCGCCACAATCTGAAGCGATTTCAGCAGCGCATAAGACCGCAGATGACCAAGCAGTCCTCGTGCATCCCCACAGAACAAATGCCACCGCGGCGCCTGCGAAGACGATGAAAAAAGCGCCAGCACATCCTGGCAGTATGGAAGCACGGACTGCCACAACGCCTTCGAGTCAACCTGCTGCCTATCGAGATGTGCTGCTTCGCAACAAACTGGTCAGTGGCGTTCGCTGTGACTTCACCGTTCGAGAGTTTCCGGAGAGGAACTTGGTCGGGCTGAAGGCGCAACTTCGAGAAGGCTCGTGGTCGGGGCGATCGACGCCTATCAAATGGCTGAGCATGGAGGAAGTGAAGCACCTGACGAAGCAAACAGCACAAGAAGGTAAGCCATGCTACAGTGGGGTGCAGGCGAACCTACTTGACTGTGTAGACCCACCGCTAGCTCTTTTTTCCTCTTCTGTGTGTGTATTTAGATGCGTCAACAAAGTACCACCTCCTGATCAACGAGCTCGAGCTTCAAGTGCCAAGCAGCAGCCAGGAAGAACTTTGCATTGTTGTTCGTGGCCAGAAACGAGGTGTACAGGAAGTACGACAAAGAGTCGCTCCTACTTCTTGTGCCGTTCACGAGGGGGACATTGACGCTCCGACAGAGGTGGACACGAGTGCTTCAGACACCGCTCAAACCCTACTGACGCCTCCTCCAGCTGACGATGACGACCAACTCCTCCGTGGTACTGACGCACCGACGGTGGAAGCTGTGCAACCAATCGTGCCATCCGTACGAGAAACACCGCCTGCGTCCGCAATGTATATAGAGCCAATAGTCGATGAACGCGACATTCCCCTTCGTCCAGATCCGCTCTCCGTCAATACCGCTGCAGCAGTACCCTTTCCGAATGAACAGCACACATGTATCGAAGGTCCCGGAACAATCGAGTCGACTTTTACCCAAGAAGAAGATCCGCTCAGCAAAATGAGAGAAAGCGGCAACGCAATTTCTCCACCTGGACCTTCGCAGACTCTCGAGTTTGATGGCCAGAGCAGCATCGTTCAAAACGAGCTCAAAGATCCTGCAAACAAAGGGATTCGACCAGAAACGATCCTCAACGATGCGATGCATGATGTAGCAGAGCAAACGGATGAATCAGCCATGGAACGTCCCAAAAGTGCAGCAACGATACCGCCGATCCATGCGGAGAAAGAAGACAAGATGGAGGAGGCTTTGAGCGCTTTTGATCTCACCGACGTTGAGTACGTTCCTGGACTCGACGGACTCCAATCTGACATCCAAGCTATGGATACTAGTTTCCCGGTTGCGAGTGGAGATTCTCGCGAATCTGTGACTTTAGCCGCAGTTCCAGCTGATGTGGACGGAGAAGCAGCAAGCACTCATGCTGGATTCGCGGACAAAAGACCCGTTTCACCAGATTCTGACATTCCGATCTCCCCTAGACAGCCAGACGAGGAATCCGAGGAAGGCGAGGAAGGCGAGGACGACGTTATTTCAGAAGTGCCTGGGGTAACAGCGGAGCCGATGTCGCCACGGAATGGCGCAAATGTTGTGCATCCAAGCGAGTATCAGCAGCAGCAGTTCGAGAACTGGGACTCTGGTCTTGCTGAGTCCCAAGGACTCCAACGCTACATTCGTGTGGTCATGGAGAAGTTCGTCTCCGGTTTTGAAGACGCCCAGCGGAACAGTAACCACGCAGACACCCTTTTCACAATGGACCAGCTCCAGAAATCGTTTCTCCACTATGGAATCGACCACTTGGAGTTTGGCTTGAACGGGGTATTCTTGGCGATTGAAGACGACTTGCATACGTACGCGAGTCAGCTCGTGGGTGCCTTCACTTTAGACACTGCGCTGAAAGCGTATTTGTTGACACTGCTTCCTCCGAGAAGCATCCCTGCGAACGACGATGCATCGGATCTCAGCTGGCTGTTTCGATTGGAATGTGCTCTCAACGTGTTGGCCGACATGCGCGCATGGCACGAACCCACGCGGATCCGCATCGCCTGCATCGAAAAGCACGCTATAAACACGTTTCTTCCAGCACCAGCTGCGGCAACAACAACATCGTCGACGCCATCAGCAGCAACCGCGGACCAGAAACTGTCGGCATTCCGCCTTTCCGACAAAGATCGCGAGCTGCTCTCCGTTGTCCACACGAATGAGCAACTCGTCTCGTCTGCGTTTGACGTGTGGATCACGGACGGTCTCGAGATCTTCTACCTGTTTTTATACTCGTTTCTCAATTCGCATCGGAACTCGGGCGCGATCACCAAGATGAATTTCTGTCGCACGCGCGTGGAACGCGTGCAAACCGTCGTCCAAAAAGTGATCACTTTGGACCCGACGGCGTGGCGCAAGATGGAGTTCTTGTACAGCGAGATTGAAGACGCGGTGACGCTGACGCGCATCCAAGAGCTCGTGGACCAATTCCTTAGTGGCCAGCGAGCACACCTGAAAGGGCTCGAGTCGTGTATTTTTTTCCAAGCACTCGTGGCGTTCATCTCGAGGAAAGCGGACCATATTTCTCAGAGTTTGCTGCAATTTGTTAGTACATTGCACCCTGCAACAACTTTGAATCCACCGCCAGCGACGACGACGACGCTGACTCCAACCGCACGGTGCATAGCGTCATTCCGTGAGCAGCTCGAGATGTCGCGACTGGACGCATCCTCTCCATTCGAAGGGTATTTGCGCAATATTGGCTTGAAGGCGATCGACATGGACAAAATCAACAAAGTGCGCAGCGGCCGCAATCTCCCGCGAATGAACTTGAGCGGCAAGTACTCGCTGGCAACGCACCACCACTGCGAGCTGATGGGCTCGGATTACGCACTTCACCTTCGCCCACGCTGGAACCACGCGCGGCTGAATGTGGGTGGAGGAGCAACGAGTCGGTATTTCTTTCATGGAGAGCCGTCGATCGCCCTAGAAGCGGTGTATGTGCGGAGGAAAATCGACCTGGCTGAGCTTCAGAACAAATCCTGGGAAGAAAAGCAGCGCTACGCTGAAGAAGACGCTCGTGAGGCGTTCAAGCTGCTGTGCAGTGGCGCAGTAATGAAAACTGGAGGGAATATCTTGCTTGGCATCGGAGTGAACACTTTCCACCTGGACTTGCTTCAGGACTTTGGAAGGTCTGATTGGAATTCGATGATTCTGGAAAACCCCAAAGCGCGATCGCTCTCAATGGGCTATTTTGTTTCAAAAGATGCAGACATTGCTGCCGTGCGCATTCTCTTCAGGGTTCACGTTGATGTCGAGCGACCGGCGAGTCGTACGGAAGCCGATGGAATGGCCACACTTTCCATCACGGAATCGCTCCAGAATTTCCTGTTAACTGCCAAGGAAGACGCGTTGCTGTATGTTTTGGAAACCAATGGGCTCAGCTTTCTGTTTGGGTGCTTGGAGGAAAACGTAGAGCGTCGATGGCGAAACATTGTGTTTGGCGTCGACTTTTACCAGCAAATACTCGCCAGCAATGTCAGTGTGCAGTACCACCGCGATGCGGTCCTCAACTGTATGAGCGCATTCATTAGGCTGCTCCCAAAATCAATTGCAGCAGTTTCGAAGCGCAATGTGCAAATTGTCACGGAATTGGTGGTCCTCCTGCGAAGCACTTCGGCCACAGAAGTCAAACTTGTCGAGACAGCTCTCAAAGTGCTGAAAGTGATGTGCAGTCCGCAGGAGAAGCCGCGTTCGAGTGCTCCACTCCAGACGGTTGAGCCGTTCACGGAGCTTCAGCGGAAGTTTGCAGCCGAAGAAGGACTCAAGTTCCTCGTCAACGCAGCAGATTTGCTAACGGCTGCGTCGCCGTCGAGACAGCTCGCGCTTGAAGAAACCATCCTGCGTCTGATGAGGACAACCGAGCTTTCCGCAAACAGAGCCGCTCTTCTGGTGCACTGGCGCCATTGGATGACGTACTTTATCGAAAACGCGGCGTGTGTGGCGACGCGCGAGAACTCGGATTTCCTCCCGCTATTGTTGCAGGAAATCCACAACCACTTCATTTTAAGAAACATAAGCGAATCCGATCCAAGTTCGACGGTGTTTTGTAGTTGCGGGTGCAAAGGCACCGCGTCGGGATCCATCAAGAGTGTCAGTGGCATCGTGAAAGTGTTTCTTCGCCTGCTTCTCTACGAGAAAGGCGTCATTTGGGGACAAGATGGGATGAGCGGACCCATGGACTGTCTCGTCTTCTTTTCATGGACACTCACGGATCCATCTGCAGTTCTGCAGGTGCAGCAGCAGTCGCTGCAGCTGCTCATCTTTGACACGCTGTGTGAGTTCCTACTGCGCATGAAGAGCGCCGATCGGTATCTCCATTTCCTGTCTGCGATAACCCCGAAGCTGTTGGAGCTCTTGGCGACGCTGGTGGACGCTACCCTTCGGCGCGCAGTGCTGCGCACATTGAGTCTAGCACTGGAGGCATCGATCGAGAAGTCCGTGTGGAAGATCTCCAAGCATTCGTTCTTGGACTCGTTGTATTCAATTCTCCAAGCCTTGTGCTCCGATCCGAGCACTTCGTCTTCGTACATGAATAAGTTGATGACCGAGGTGCTCTTCCACCACAACGGTGCGAATAGCTGGGGGATGCCAGTCAAGCCACCAAGCGATAGTGCTGAAGTGCTGCGAGCGTTGCTTCACCAAGAGTACATCGAGGGACAGTCGCGTCCAGGCGCCAAGGCACCTTCGAGTGGTCGATCGCTCCTTCAATCGCTGCTGCTGCTTATGAACGTACCACCCGGATCTCCGCTGCAGCCATTCTGTCAAATCCCCATTTTAGTCGTTCTGGGCTGGTTAGTGAACAGTCCTCTGCTAGCTGAAGACTGCGCTGAGCTTGAAATGGACGTGGCGCTTCAAGCGCTAGTGGAAGGGGAGGCACTCTTCACCAGCATTTTGGCTGCTCGTGTGCTCTGCGTGCTGCACTTCCAGCTGATGTCCACAACGCGCAAGTACTCTGACAATTTGCTCAAAAGGTTTGTGAACGCGCTGACGATTATGATGGGGGTGGGGGGGCGAATGTCCTTGTCGCGTCACCAGCACCCATCTGGCGGAGCAGATAGTGGCACCGAGCAGCTACGCTTGTCTGCAGATGGCCACGACAGCTACCTGATCCTCGAACGGTTCGTCAGCTTTAACAAGTGTCACATGAAGTCATCCAAACATGAAGAAAATCTTGGCACTCGAGAGCAGATCTGGTATGGCCATGAGTGGGAAGACCCTGAGCGCGTCTTGGGCGACAAACTCGCCGCATTCTTGAATCTACTTGCAGTGTTTTCCTGCCTCGCAAACAGCATCGTTCAGGTGAAAGACAGCGAAGAAATCAAGCAGCTTCAATTGCTGCTGTGGGTCAGTGCATCCCAAATGTTTCTCTCATACCGAAGTAGACGCCATCTTCCCCTCGATGCTGTACTGACCACTGCCGTGCTTGTGTTTGTGCTTACCCACCATAGCGCTTTATTCGCGATCGCGAGTTTGTTTCGGAAAACCACATGGCGCTGTACCTCTTCGCACTGCGGAATATCGTGTTCGCACTCCGGTCCGAGCTGTTTCGCCTGAACGAGTTGTCGATTTACAACGACCACAGTTTCTTGCAGAAGCTTCTGCTCTACTCTCGAAAGAAATCCGCCAAGTTGCTTCCCGTACGTCGTTGCTTTCTACATCAAGCGTGGTTCACACGTGCATGAGCTGGGAGTGACTGAGGTTTGGTCTTGATTGTGTCTGTAGGAGCTCGCATCTGGCTTGCTTTGGGCGCTCGCATCCGCATTTGAAAGCACGGACATTTTAGCACATCCGTTCGTGGTTGACTTTGACGACCCGGACGCGGTAGCAGCGCTGATGGCGGCGCCAGCGCCACCGGGATCGGTACCCAGGATACCAACGACCAACGGAATCATCGTGCTATCAGAAAACATTCTGGCGAAGCTCACTTCTGGTGGTGCCATCGACTGCGATATCGGCGCGCTTTCCTCCCTGCTGAAAAGCAGACTGTGCGATGACATCTTTCTCGGCCACTACGGATACCCCTTTGTGATTAAGCTGATCGACAATATCCAGCAGGCAGGGTTATCTGGAGTCAGGAGAGCGTCGGTGTTCTCGACAAGCGACTCACTGCTTCGCGAAAGCGCGATTTGCTTCGGACCGATACTCGTCTATGGGGAAAGACTCCCACGCCGAGACAAAGAGCTGATTCAGCTCTGCCGACTCGCGCACAGCTGTCTCGCCGCCACTTTTCGCTCGAAGCCCAAGACAGTCGAGGATATGATTCCACGGACGAAATCGAAAGTGCTAACGCTCTTGGACCACGACAACGCGCTGCTTCTTCACCAAGTTCTACTGTGCTTGATTGTGCACTTGAAGGCGCATCCACAAAAGTGCACCGAGTTGGTCGAGTCGTCTGCTGTGGATGCAATTATAGCCTTGGCGTTTGAGCCATCGTACGAACGGCTTCAGGCGACGGCATTCACGTGTCTCCGAATGATGCTCATCGACCCAAAATGCCTCACAAAGCAATATGGACTCGATGACAAGCTCTTCGACGTGCGTCGCCAGATCATTTCGTGTCTGCGTAGCTCAAATTTCGAGGTCAAAAAGCAGGCGTTGGTGCTCGCAGTCGACCTCGTTTTCCATCTTCAGGACGAACAATCAGTGCGAACGTTTGCTGCCATTTTCTTGGACCCGCCGGAGAATCAAACGCTTTTGTCCGACTTGTTCTCGGAGTTGTCGACGGCGTTTGAGGCAAATCCAGAGACGGGGTACGTTCTTCAGCTGCTCGTGCGACTCGTAGTTCGCTTGGACCTCATCGCACTCACCGATACGGAACAGCTTGTTGGGGCGATTTGCTTCACACTCGAATTACACAACGACACGACATTCCTGCGTCCATTGCTTTGCAACTGCCTGTTTCGCATAGCCTCGGAAGCCGATAAGGTGGAGTCGTTTGCGAGAAAGAGCCGTTTGAATACAATCACCGACCTTCTCCTGGAGCGGCTTACCCTCGGGGAGCTGCGAAGCATCGGCAACTTATTGACCATCATTGCGGAACAGCACGAGGGCATCTGTGCGTTTTTCAGCCGCTCTGAATCCGGTTGCATCGCCAAAATCAGCAAAGTCTTGGGAGCATTCTTTGAGATCTCGTCCGAGAGCGGCGCTGCTGGCAGTGGCGCTGGGCAATACACTCCAGAGGATGGCGATATGTTTGGAGAGCTCGCCGCAACTGAGGCCAACGACCACGATTCGGCGCGGTATGTGGTCAAAATGACGAGTGGCAAGCGTGTGTTTATCTCTCATTTCACCGACGACATATACGAGCAGGTGCGAGCTACTCCTTTATGTGTGCACCTTCTTTCCATGCCTCGGTATCCTCACTCTCTTTTGTGTGGCCATATCCGTACCAGTTCCTGCGTTTGCTGCTTGTCCTGATGCGCACGAAATACGTGGAAGAAGAGCAGTACGGATGCGCGTGTCTGACAAGTGAAGGGTGTCCACATTGCGATCCTTGTGACCTCATTGCAAAGGTACCGCTGGTTCACTCCATTTTTGCGTTTGTTGTTGGCGCCAAAGTGTGACCACGTCCGACTCAACACTGCTGTGCTGTACTCCTTCATAGTCCAGCTGCGGACGCGTGATCGCTCGCTTTCTCGTGTCTCGGCGCATTCTTCTGCGCTCCAGCTATGACTTGCACTATTTCCTCGGCACCTCTGGGATGGAGGCTCCAAGCTTGGCAATGTTGAGCCTGCAGCTGCTGTCACACTTGGCGTTCAGTCATCAGAATCGTGTCGAGATTCAGCGAGGATACCCAGGTGAATGGAGCTGGGTGAAATGGATCATGGAGCATTGCGCACCTGAAAGATCGGAGCTGGTGGCCACTGCTTCGACAAACGAGAGTCAAGGTTTAGCCTGGGAGAATGCGTCGCTCGCCACGATGAGTCTTGCGCGCTTCTGCGCTGAAAAAGGTAACGAAGTCCATTTCCAGACATGGTCTACTCGACTGAGCCGCTTGCTTACATGTTCTGCCTGTCAACAGCTGTGGCGCTCTATGTTTCGTCACAGGGTGAATTCGTGCTTTCACTTTTCTCTCGTATTTCGATAGCATCAGCGTGAGTACTGGAGACCACCACCGCTGCCCCACTTTTGGAAAGGCAGCTGCGTTATTGACGGTTGGCTTTTGGTTTTTGCCATAGAATTGAACACGAAGA
Source organism: Globisporangium heterothallicum (assembly GCA_023334155.1). Classification (NCBI taxonomy): domain Eukaryota; phylum Oomycota; class Peronosporomycetes; order Pythiales; family Pythiaceae; genus Globisporangium; species Globisporangium heterothallicum. Next base: position 67,408 of record JAASGH010000007.1, on the reverse strand, counting down.
AGCGTTGGATCTCCAACGCGCAGCCTTGTTTGCGCTCGCTCGATTGGCAGAGTACCGCCGAGTCGTCATGGACCCACTCTTTCAAGAGAAAACGGCATCACTGCTCGCGCATGTTGATGCAATGCATGCCGACTCGATATCGCTGGCGAATATGATGGTGCTTTCTCGGAATTTCAGCCTTTTCACACCAGGAATGCAAGGTCGGGTTGCTGACGAGGTGAACTTGTCGGCGTTGCTTGGGCTACTAGGCGCGGGGGACGATGGTATAGCGTATCTCGTCGCCGACGTACTTGCCCATGCTCTGTATTTCGTGCAACCCGCAGCATCCAATCCTTTGAAAAAATCTTCAGGAGCCACCAGTGCGCACCGCAAGTCGATCCCAGCAGGAGTGATGCCACCTGCAGGTTCGCAGGTGTCGAAATCACCTGGGGAATCTTTACGGCGTGCATTGCTGCCTAGCTGGAAACGACTCGTCAGCGATTCCAAGGGTGAAGAAGACGGCAACATGATTCTTTTAGAGGACGAGCTTGACGTCGCATGCTCGATGCTGCCACGGCCAGCCCTCGAAGAGCTACTTCGGCTGCTCGTAGCTCTTCATCTTCGTGTGCCAGAACGCTCGCTCAGTGCGGAGAGAGACGCTGACGCTGAGTACGATCCAGAGGGTGTAATCCCGAAACGGAATCAACTGCCGCCAGCCCAAAGACGCCGCCCTTTGCAGTACGTGTTGCCTGCCTCCTTTAGAAACTCCCTTGAGTCAGACGACGCCAGTTTCCATGGATCTGCGCACATGTGGCAATTCCTGCGCAAGATTTGGCGGATGTGCTTGCGACGGAACTCCTCCATCGTCGAAATATTCAGTCACGAGGAGCAGATCTCATCGCTGAGTCAAATTGCGGTCATTTTGTCGCGGTGGAAGCCACAGACTGGGTGCTCGATCTCCGCAATGACGTACGAACGACGCGCGCGGTTTGTCGGCTTTTCGATCAGTGTCATTGAAGTTGCACCGCAACTGTTCAATTCCGTTGCCTTTGTCGATGAGATCGTAGGCGTTGTGGAAGGATTCCTTGGAAGTCCGAGCACGGTAGGCGTCGCCTACGAGCTTCTTTACATCCTTTGCAACCAGCGTCCCGAGACTGTCGACTGGATCACCCAGCACTTCCAAAGCCCATCTACGGATGACGAGGACACGCCTCGGATGAGCGCTTCGTTTCGCAGACTTCTAGGCGGTGTGACGTTGGAGCATCTGCTGGTCACGATGAGTGTTGCCAAAGCGAAGGGCCACGAAACTGGCAGCAGCGTCGCTATGCTCGATCCACGAGCTCCATCCACGCCTGCGCTGGCGTTTGCGATAGGGCTCTTAAACATCCTTTCCGCGCGCTCTCCCGTTGTGCTGACGTGGTTTGTGGAATGCCAAAGCGCTCAGCTGCTGTTCGACCTGCTGATTATGGACACCAACTATACGGGTTCCTTGGCTCCCCATGTTCGATACGCATTTGTGTCGAGTCTTGTCGGGTTGCTAGTGCGACTGCTGGAGTTGCATCCAGACCTCACTCGATGGTTCGTCGCTGATGCTCGCATCCTGTATCGTGTCGTTCGTCTGGTGTATTCGCTCAAATCCCACGTGCAGCTCGCAGCGCTAGAATTGCTTCAGAGACTCATGGTGTCCCCAGAGATCAAGGAGATGCTCTTCCGTATGGAATATTTTTCGTCGTCCATGAGTGCTGTCGAGGACTGGATGGTCGATTGTTTCCAGGAGCGCTGCTCCCAGCTCCAGGTCACGCCGGCGTTCCGTCCACGAGAGGTTGCAGAGCTCGCACACTTGAGCCAGTTGCCATTTTTCTTGGATTTGAAAACAACCGAGTTGGTCCACCTTTCCATGTGCTTCGTTGAAAGCCACCTCGTGGAAAAGGAGTCGTTGATGATCATCGCGAGGGATGGGCGATTCGGACGGATTCCGGAGTGGATGGTTGCAGACGCACTTCGCTCAGAGGCAGCAGCCAGCGTGTATCTTAAAAAGTTCCAAGCATTGAAGCGAATTGAGGAAGAGTTCCAACACGCTGTCGACAAAAAGAGCGCCAAGGGATCCTTGCTGCTGTACAAGATCTCAAAGGAGGGCTACTGGCGGTGTACAACTCCCATGACGCGAAAAGTTATCAGCGAACGAATTGTGCAGTTTCTTACACGCGATGAGCAATTTGTTGGCCATGATCGCCACACTCACGCGTCGACCGGATTGATCTCTCGCGTGTGTCGCTTCCTCATCGAGGACCGCGCTGAGTTGGTCCGTCGGGTTGCATTTACAAAGCAGCTCTCCGAGCAAACTGTCTTGGCAGAGATCAGCAAGAAGAAGCTCAACGATTTGTTGTCGTTGCTGTGCGACTGCCCCTTCTTTAACGGACTCGGTCGTGATAAACTCGCTTGTCTCGCGTACCGCCTCAGCTCACCTGTCCAGATTGCAGTAGCCAAGCACATGAACGATCAGACCATGCCGCTGATGTTGCTTCTTGATGAAGATGTCGAGTACGAACTGCTTGTACTGCATCCACACGAAGCAAAGTTGTCCGGCATTTTGCATCGGGGGAGCCTCATTGGCTTTCCACGATGGCTCATCGGAGAACCGCGATGTGAACCTTTCTTTGAGTCCCAAACCAGCGTCGACCGAGCTAACTTGTTTATCGTCACGCTGGCGTATGAAGATCTGCAAGCCGAGCTTGGGGATGCCGATGTCCAAGCTCTGATTCAACGCTTCCAAAATTTGATCCGAGACGACGGAGGACTTCGGCAGCACCCAGGCTTAAAAGCAGCGCATGAGACGCTAAGCAAACCACCTCGCCACGGTCTCGAGCGAAAGCAACTGCAAAATGCTGGGCTGTCGCTGCTGCTTCAGCTTGTGTCATCTCGAGAGTTCGCGACCAGATTCTTGACTAACGTCTGGGCCGTTCAAATCGTTTACGAGGTCGCGACTTCAGCGCTTTCGTCACGCTTGGTGGGTTCCGCGCTGGAGATTCTTCGCACCCTCGCTGAAGACGAGCTGTTGTGTAAACGCCTCTGCAATCTAGAGGTCCGAGCCATTGGTGACGAGACGAACCATGGTTGCCCAAATTGGGCCAGCAATCTGCGTCTCTTTCTCGGCTTGATGCAGCACTTTTCTATCGTCCAATGGGCAGCGGACGCGTCCATTCTAGACAAGTTTTTCCGTATTCAGCACCATGTCATCCAACACATCCCAGTGGTCACGAACAACATCCGCGATGTCTGGACAATGGAATATATGCAGCAATGCCAGCACGTCTTGCAGCAAGATATCGACTCGCAGTTTCGCACGGCCGAGACTGTCGCGGCGCACTTGTCCCTGGCGATGCATCTCCATGCTGACTTCGTGATGGAGCGAAGTCGGGCACTCTCGCTGCATCTGGACGTTATCCGCATTCTGACTCGCTTGAACTCTTCGCCACAGTGCGTTCATTTGCTGAGATTGCTTTCCTTTTTCTGCGCAGACAAGGCACTGCGAGTGGAGTTATGGATGTCGGGACTCGCATGCATCGAGGCGTTCGATCCAGCTCTCGTCGCTATTGCTGCTGACCTCGATGCATTGCACAAGACGACTCGCGGTCTGCATGAATCCCAGGAGGAAGCACAACAGCGAGTCCAAGTCTACTGTGGCTTCGTCCAAACCATATGCGCCGCTGACATTGACGAAGAACTTGACTTGGCGTTCCGCGAGCGTGTAGAACGCAAATTTTCGCTCCTGCTGATCCTGGTTCGACTGATTTCGCGCTTCGAGGCGCTTCGCAACGTACGGTGTGGCTTTTCTTGTTTTTTCTGCTCGTCAAGAAACTCATTCTGTGTCTTTGTGTGCAGGTCATTTTGCGCTGCATTGGCGTTATTTGCCTCGACACTCCGCAAAATTGCTCAATTGTGCAAGGAGCCACGATGCACCTTGGCGACAGCACGCAGAAAACCAGTTTTGCCGAATACGTCATGCAGCTGGTCGACGCGCTGCACTCCGACACTGCGCTGACTGAGCGCGGCGCTGACGTTGAGGCGCTTCTGTTGTGTGCCCAAGCACTTTCCCATTCCATCGAAGGTGCGCAAGTGTTCATTCAGAAAGGATTCGTCGCGATTGCGATGGGGTTTCTGCGCGCTCTCCCAGAAGTCCCATCCGCCAGCCATTTGCTGGCGTGGCGCGCACTTGTGCTGTCGTTGCGAAACTTGTTTGAATACGCGCGAGGAGATTTCCTACGAAACACCGAGGAGGATGGCATCCAAATCCTGATGAGGTTTTTCAGCCAGCTTTCCGATTGGTTTCGCAGCGACGAAGGCAACAATGCTCTTGGTCGTCTTTTCCGCGACACGTTTCGCTTCCTTGCAGTGTTAATGGGAGATCCTTTTTCCCGCGAAGCGCTCTTCCGAATGCACTTGCAAGACCCCGTGCAATTGAGGCGAGTGACACATCCTTTCTATCACTGGATTCTTGGCGGGCATTCAGCGGACGCAAATGCAGCGACAGTGGTCGGAAAACTGCATGTGCAGCAACTTGGCAAAGATCTGGAGATCGCCAGCCTCGCCCTATTCACGAGTCTTTTCCAAGATCCACGTATCACGCTACTGCTTGCTTCTCACCCAGAGCTGATGGATGTGATGAAAGTAATCTTTCAGCGGTTGCAAGAGCGCGATGGCATTTTCGAGGGTGACCAAGCTCGCATTCTACTGCGCTTTCTTTGCTTTTTCCTAGAGCAAGTGCTGGTGACGACCGACACAGCAGCCTTCAAATTCCTCAAAGCGTTCTCTGTCCCTGTGATCATTCGCTTCGCACATTCTGCATCCGTCCTCGACTACGCAATGCGGCTATTGTGGTTGTACCAGCAGATTTGTGCACGCAATCCCGACAGCGAAGGGGGAATACCGCCAGGACTCAGCACGGACGAAGTGGGTGATTTTCTAAACGCCGCTGCCGACCACGCCACGCTTGTATCCGCAAATCCAAGAACGACCTTCAGCATGCTGGGTCTTGCTGCAGAGCTGCTCAAGAGCGGTCGTGTCCGCGGAGACCTTCTTGCTCGTTTATTGCGACGACTGCTGCTCAAACTTCCTGCTGGAGAGTTGATTGACTTGAAGAGGATTTCCCAAGTGGAAGAGATCCAAACCGAAGCAAGTCTGTACTCGGCAATCGAATGGGACGCTTCATCCAGTAGCGTAGGTCGTCTGCCTTTCGGAGTCCTTCACCAGTGCATCCGCTGCTTTCGATATTTTGCTCAAGATGAAGTACACGCTCTGCTAGGCGAGGAAAAAGAGACACCCAGTGGCCGCATCTTTCAGAGCAGTGTCTTTGGCGCAGCCATTCAGTTGTTGTCGTTCCATGCAACGTCGGAGTTTTCGCAAGCACTGTGCTTTGATTCGCTGGCAATGATCGGAAATGTGTTGCAAGCGTTTACTTCCGGAGACGACGGAGCATCCTCACTCCACGCCAGGCTCCAAAGCTATCGGCGAGTTGCCAAGCAAAACAACTTTGCTCTCCGCTGCTGTTGCTTGCTCGAATCTCCGAGCTTTCCGCTGCGACACCAGGTCTGTCTTCCTCACTCGGTTTGCTTTTGCTTTGAAACAATCACTTCAACGATTTGTTAACCAGGGGTATTATCTCTCACACATGTAGACGGTGCGAGTGTTGAACACGTATGGAGAGAACCACATGAGTATCTGGGACGAAATCGAAGGCTCGCGTCGAAAGGAAAGTCGAGATCTCCTCGACGCCTTACTCCAATGCTTGGAACATCCCGACCCGACAGCAGTCTCCGATGACCTGGACATCGATACTCTGCGAGTCTTCAACACAATCATCCAGCATTCCTATATCACAAATGTGCACGCTAGGGATTCGAGGTGTCTCGAGCGCTTGGTAGACATGAGGAACGCCGAGCGTCGTCTGTCCGCGATCTCCCCTCGGCAGCACGATTTCGATCTGGAATGTGCGCGGACGTATCACTTCATTCTAAGAATGTGCAAGCAAAATCGAAAAGACACCCGATTGGTCGCTCGGGATCTCTGGAGTCTGCTTCATACATTGCTGGTGGAATCGCCTCAATCGGGGGGCAACACCGCGACATTGACAGCGCTGGAATGCATTGTTGGAAGCGATTCAGCGCACTACTGGCTTGCACAATCATGCAGTCAAGATTGGAGTCATCGTGGACGTCGACTGTTCGAGCGTCTAGTCGAGATCGCAAGCTTTAAACCGAGTAGTGAAGACTGTGTCCCGGTTGGCAAAAGTGCAGTGCATGCACTTGGTGTGTTTTGCTCGTATGCATTCGTACTCGATAATGTCTTGGGCGATCGAGCGCTCGTGCAGGGTTTATTCGCGAATTTGACGCTCCAACACCCAAACTACCGAGATCGGCTTCAGGTGATATCTGGGAGCATCAAGTTGAAACTGGAAATGCGGCAGAGTCTCGAGCAAGTGAGCTTGGCTGCATCGATCCCCTGCATCTTGGAGCGATATGAAGCGCTCAACTCGATTCTTGTTGAACATCGAGTTGCGTATCTCGAGCTTTTGCCCGCTGTTGTCGCTCCATGCCAGCCAACTTGCTCATTTGGGAAAAATGGGGCTAGCATGTGGAAGCTCATCATCGGAAATGTGCTCTTCTTTCTGCAGCACGGCTCCCAAGAAGAAGCAGCTGCGGCTCACACGGCTTTGCAGGTAGTCATGGCGTTTGATGACAACCGGTCGATTATGTCGGAGGCACTGCCAGTGCTCAAAAAGATTTGGACGAGATTTCACAAACTCCTTGAGCAAGAGCCAGTGGAGACCAACGAACCAACCGGCGTTGTGTGCTTTTTCCAGGAAAGCGACGCAAGACGAGCTCTCGGCTCCCATAGGAGTCCAAGACAAGTGAGGCGCTACCCGAGGTATCTTCAGTTGCCCACACAGACCAGCCACGAGCTCGGACTGACCATCTCTACTCTGCTGCAACTTGGTCGAGTTGCATCGCTCAGCTCTACTCACCTGAGGCGCTGGGTCCAATACTCGATCTCGCTCTGGATGTCACAGGTATACTACATGGACCGTGCTCCCGTCGACGATTTCTTGGGTCTGAGTGAGCTTCTCTTTAGCACCTTGAAAGAGAAGAATATTGGCGTAGACGGGGGGATATGGGAGTCGGTGCCCCACCTCGCATCGTTTTGCAACCTGCTCATCACAGTGATCAGTTCAAACCAGCCATGTGCACCGCATTATGTCGTCCAGAACATTCTGCTGATGCTACTGGAAGCCGACGCATCGGCAGCAACCACAAACACGTCGTCGAAGGCGTCGAGCATCCGTTCCGCTCTCACTACCACGAGATTTGACACAATCGATTCGATTTGGTGGAGTGTCTTCACGACACCTGCCATGTTCGCAGCAGAGCACGATTGTATCGCGCTGTGGTGCCAGATCCTTCGATTCATGTGTGTCGACCTCGACTTCTCGCGCCGAGTCATGGAGACACACCTGTTGCACCACTTCGTGTGGGAGACTCTACTTGACTGCTGTACAGCAGTGAGACTTTCCGATCCAAATAACGAGTCTCTGCTAGCGTTGTTTACCACGATCTTCCGACTCCACCAGTGGGACCAGGACTTCTTGAACAAGCATATAGCGCTTTTCGATACCGTTGCTGGCCATTGTGTGCGCACGGTGGCGCTAGTCGCAGGATTCCATACCGCCAAGTACGATGCCATCGAGCTTTTGCGTGCGTTTTCCGGACACGATCGCCTTTTGCGTCGAATTTGGAAGACGTGTCTCCTCTCCCATGACGACACCTCCAAAGGTGGACGCACCACCAGGATGAACTACTTGCGTGGACTCACGGATATGCTTCAGATGTGCAACAACGATGCCGCCGCATTGGACCACTCGCTCTTTGTAGTACACAAGCTGTGTCTGTCCGAGCTTGGGGTTGGTCCATTGATACGCTCTAGACGCCGGTCCAAGCTATCCATGTCGGAACTGGTTCGACTGGGGATCCAGCAAACGGTGGGGACGTCTCAAACGTTGGTGCTTCGCCTTCATCGCAACATTGCGACTTCCGAACTCACAGATTTCCTGCCGTCTTGCCCGGATCCATCCCTAAATGTTGCAGCTTGTAAGTGGTCGCTGCAGATACTGCGTTTGTGCATGGCAGACAAAACCTTTGTTGATGCGCTTCAGCACGAAATCGGCATCTTCAGCGAGCTGTTCGCTGCTCTCGGGTGCCCAGATTGGGAAATCTCTCATGATGCAGCAGTGCTTATCTCCAAGGCGACGAAAACGTTTGACCACGCCAACGAAGACCATTGTAAAGCCGACGCAGAGGAGGAGGAAGAGGACGTCCACGAGCTATCGCGGTATATTTGCTCCACCGATCCGGCGACATCAAGTCTGTATCGTCGGCTCGCATTCTTTGCGGTCTTGGACGAGCAGATTGTGTTCGATATGCAGCCCGATGATGCTGGATTTCCATCTTGCTACATGGTCTTGGTGGTCTGGGTGCAGTTCTACGCGAAGAACCTCCACCTGCTCCAAAAGCAATGCACAACCTTTGTTCACGAGATGCGGCTCGGGGATGATGGAGAGGAGACGCCACGACGAAGCAAGCGTCGATCGATCTACGAGCAGCATTTGGTCAGCGTGCTGGACATCTTGCTGTACGTTCTGGCCAACTATTTCCCAGTGGTGTATGACGTCACCGGCGAAGTTCCCGTCCCTGAAGAGAAGGCACAGCACACATTGCTGTGCTCGGATCTGCTAGTGCTATGTAAACGTCACGTAGAGGCTGAGCAGCATCAAATCGTCGTGGAGGATGACTTGATTCGATGCAAAGCACTGTCTCTTCTGCAATTGGTGTGCTCATTCGATCTCTACCGATACGCGGTCGAGGTCTTCACCCAGGAAGTCAATGTGACCCGGCTCCTTGTTATAATTGAGAGAACAAAATCTGTTCAAGAGCAGAGAGCTGCGGTGCGTGTACTGTGCGACGTCACTTCGTACCCATCCGTGAAAGATCTCTTTGTAACTCACCAAGCACTGCTGCTTCGTGTCTGCGCGTGGCTCGAGAACCCGAGGCTTGAGCATCTGCAACCGTTTGCGATGGGGATTCTGCAAAACCTCGCTACCAAATCCGTCAGAAAGCGGCATCAGAATGTCTTCACGTTTGCCCCCAGTTTCCAAGATCAGCTTGCACGATCTCTCTTCCATGGGAAACAGTTTGGTCGAAAAGCGAGCATCGCCAACTATACGCTCCCAAAAGAGTTACAAGCTCGGAAAGTCGACGTGCTTGTCTCGTTCCATCCGAAGAAAATGAGGTATCACCTCGGCACCCAGAGCAGCTTTCATTTCCCGATTTTCGTCAAAATGCACGTGAAGATTTTTCGCAGCAAAACGCACATGCATCGTGGATTTCAATTGACGTTTCGCATCCGCTCGGTAAACGACCACATCTCACATCTGGTCGTCGTTGAAGATGTCGATTGCGCGGTGAGTTGCAAAGTCGCCTTGCGGTGGGTTGGAGACAACCATCTCCCTTGCAAAGTCAAACAATTTGCGACTCACTCACTCACTGCAACTGAAGTGCGGTCTCTAAGCAGCAGTGCAACCAATCCGAGGCAGACGACAATGAACTTGCTCATCGATAGCGGACACGTGGTCGTGGGTGTCTCTGACCAAGTCATCGACGAGCCGAGCGAAGATCTGGGGCCACTTGGGAGGCTGTTGCGACACGAAAACATCGAGTTGCCCATTCTCGAGGATGCTACCAATCTTGTGGCCGAGCTCTCCAAGAACCACCAGATCTTCTGCGACCCCAAGCTGAAGCTATGGGACCACATGCTATCGGCACTTGGATCCTCTGCGGCATTCGCGCGACAGCAAACGCACACACGCGGACAGGACGCTAGCGGGGTGGTGGATTTGTCGTGCCTGCACAGCTTGTCGTCATGGTTTTGGAGCAAACCTGGCGTTTCGTTCTTCAAGACCAGCATGATCCCTTTGATGCAACTGATCCGAGGGATGCGGAAGTACGGGTTTGCGATCGATATTTTAACTCGTGAACCTTCTCGGACGCGCGTCCTCCCCAACGACGAGTCTAAACATCGACTTGCGCCAGCTGACAGCAGCAAAAACCACCATAACTTCCTCACGGCATTGTTGGAGTGGATTGCTGCCATCGAGACCCCGGACTCCACAGACAACTACCTCAACATCTTGTTCCTGGAAAACACCGACGTACTGCTCTTCCTTTGCTCCCATATTTTCCCGGCAAGGAGTGTGCGAGCTAGCTTTTTCTTCCTCGTGGCGACTGCGGTTCGTATCAACATGGTGCACTGTGAGGTATTTGCTCGCAAGCACGCCCTGCAATTGCTGCTCGACATTGTAAATGCACCTGGTGCCGGTGAAGACGAAGCTTCTAGAGTGGAGATGCTGTGCTACGCTGCACGGGTCATCGCAAAGATATGCAGGTGCTCGACAGCGCGCGAAAAATTCGCTCAGCATGGAGGGATGACCTTGTTCGGTCGAGTCGCGTTCGTAGTGTTTCGAGCGAAATGGCACCACCAATTTCCGCTTGAAGCCGCCGAGAATTTGGTGCTAGCAGCATCGTTCCTGTGCGATTTTATCGTCCAGCCGGTTTTCATCGACCCCACCAACCAGCGCGACATGGGTTTGGTGAGTCATGTGCTTACAATGGAACCGCATGCCGTGGTCTCTTCCGCGCCATCGCTGTCAGTGATAGAGACTCTTTTGCACTTCCTTGGTCGCGCATCTCACCCGATGAATGACACTAGATTCGCTCGAGACGAGCGCTGCTTTGACAGTTTCGATCGCCTTGCAGCTTCCGTTTTCAGCTCGCTCGTTGAGAAACATCCTCACCGAATATCGTTCGAGCGCAATTTACTGGAGCTACTTTTGCAAAACCAGGTCAATACCGGAGACAGCAGCACGTTCAGCGGCGATGAGCTGAAAGATTCCTATACAGCTGGGTTGAAGAGATGCATCGCACTTACGAAGTGGGGATTTGAGAGCGACATGAATGTGATTCGGCGAACGTATTACGCTGGAGTATGCGGTGGTGTGCGCACTGGAGTGACTCCGCCGCAGTGTCGCAATGCATTCCTCCGGTTTGATCAGGACTTTCTGCTAAATGGAGCGTCGCGTCAGTTTGCGTCGAACAAATTTGCGGATACCAGGTCGATGACGTCACGGATGGACGGGTACTTGAACACCCCGCATTACGAAAATCAGACTGCTCGAGCCGAATCGCGTGAGGAAACCTCGATAGTCGAAGAGCTCAACGAGCTCACCCCATTTGCCGACGAACACGAAGAACTTGTCAAAACGCTGACAGAGAATCGCAAACGACACCTGACACAGAGCATAAAAGTCGCTGACCGCAATGCTCGCGTGCTGACCGCTTCCCACTCGGTGCTCTCACTGGCGTTTGACTTCTCTTTGGACTTGCTTGCACCTACCCAAACGGAAAACGAGGAGGACCGGGTCGAATTGGCTCGTCCAAGACACAGCGAAGATGTAAATGCAACCGTGGTGATCCAAGAGTGGTTGACCCTCTTGGAAGAACTCAGTGGTCTGGTGTGCTGTGCGCTGCATGAGCTGGATTTCAACTACTACGAGAAGCATATCCAACAGCTCCACGCATTGGTCTCTGAGCTGCCAACGTTTTTGCAGAAAATGGAGCGCGTCCAATCCAAGAAACACACGCTTTTGCTCTTCTTGAAGAACTTGAACAATATACTCCGACGCATCGCGAATAAAAACGAGCTGAAAGGAGTGGCTGGGAACGGTTTTGGCGTTGCTGAAGAAGCGAGGCGGATCTGTGAGCGCCTGCGCCAGATGGAGCCTGAAGTAAGTGCGGCGCTTGCGCACGCCTTGAGTTCCAAAGTGTCACTGAAACGATTTGCACGGATGCTTGTGGCGATGGACTACATGTGGAAACGAGTTTTCGGCTCGTCCTCGCTTAGTGAATTCATGGCAGGAACTGCGCAATCCACTGAAGGGCTAGTAGCGAAACTCAAGCGTCGGATACGAAGCTTCCTTGCTTTCCTTGTGAACCCAGTGCCATTCTTCACGACGCAGACGAGAAAGATACACATTCTACTGTCAACAATCGCGACGAGTTTGCTTTCAAATGATCAAGCATCGTCAGGCTTCCATGACGTCAGCGACGCCGACAAAGTCAAGCCTTCCCACGTGGAAGAAGGGACAAACACTAGTCAAGGCGACACACACGCAAAAGCCACGAGTGGCTCGGATATCTCCTACTTCCCATTCTGCTCGATGGAATCGCTCCTTGACCATTTCGGGTATACTTCATTGCGAGCGAAGAAGACGAAGCAGATCATTGCCATCCCAACGCTCAAACACCGCGTGTTGCGACTGCTTTCCCGGATATTTGCATCGCCAGTCGATACAATCGAAAAACTATCAGTGATCCAGTTAGAAGCCCACTTCCAGCAATTGCCGTCGGACCAAGTCGCAGCCGTGTTCCGCCAGCTGCGAACAATCTTGGATGAAGCCGATGCCGGGATTCAGATTCGTTTGGTGGAAAAACTACCCCTCGAGCTGAGTTTGTGGCGATTTCTCGTGCGTCCAATTCAGCGCATCCGTCTTTTCCACTTGTATTTCCTCGTAGGCGACTTCCTGTCCCACGACTCGGAGAAGCGGCAAGAAATATTGGATCAGTATCGGCGGGACGAGGAAACATACCTGCGCCGAAAGAACTCGCTGTTTGAAGCAAACCCGCCAGCAGCCCGCGAGAATGACCATCTCCGCGAGGTCGTCGTGCAGCACAACCAGGAGCACAACGAACCCACTGCTCCGCAAACTGTCGTGAGAAAACCAAGAGCGCGCGGTAGGAGGCAAACGCTGCTCAGCAACCTGGGCTCAGGAAGATTAAAGCTCAAAATCGGGACAACGCTAGAGAGCCCAATCGTCCAGGGCTTGCATGCAGTGCAAATTCCGTCCCCAGACGAGTTGTTTAACGACGACGTCCTTACCACATGTGACAGAGTCTCTTTCGTTGATCCGTTGGCAGAAGAAGTAGCGATCCAACGACTGCGCCATGCTCTACGTAGCCGCAAACAGCTGGACATGGTGCCAGGCATGGCTGCATCGTATCGCAAGTACCTTCTAGACCATACGCCACGATGGGTCACGCGGTTCCGGAAAAAAGCGCAAATCGTCTTCCTCTTGTTAGTGTTCTGGAGACAAGAAGAGCTGGCTGCCGATTTGAAGAACGAGTTGTTGGCGAAGGCGTTCGATAGCAACCAAGAGCGAGAGGAGTATTTCCTCTCATTCCATGCAAGAAAAGCGTCCGCTGAACTCGTCCGCGTGTGGATGCCCGAAAGCGGAAACTTGGGACTTCGGCTCTGGCAGATGCGAGAATACTTGATCGGTGGTACTTTCGTTTCGATCGTCATAGCTTTCATTCTTCCGCTGGCATATGGCTACGATGACTCGCAGCGGAACGTGTTCATGACTCAAATTATCTACGCGCACGTTGCGATCGTATTTCTCCTCTCCACTTTGTCCATCTTGAGTATCGCGCGAAGTAAGTACTTGACCAGCATCTTGAGACTTGGCAGTCTGCTGAATGGCAGCATTCGCGCTCACCATAGAATCTGTTTTGGCTCGGGTTTTTGTTTTTGTTTCAGAGCACTTTGTTCTTCAGGAGCGAGACCGAATCCGCTTTTCTCCAGCCGTCAAATACTACCAAAATGCACTCGCGGTGGTATCGATTCTAGTGGAGCTGGTGCAGCTGAACTCGCTGACGTTCGACAGCGCCACAATTGAATGGAATAAGACCGACCAAATCCCAAAACTCGTGCAATGGCTGGGAGAGATAGGCATCACCGAAATTGGTATCGCACAGATCGATCTCAAGGCGGTTCTATGCTTTTTGGTGCTTGTTGTGTGGTTCTTCATGCTCAAGTCTGCCAATAAGTTCCAAGACTCGAATCCCGTTCTGAACCATCTCTTCACCAAGGACCTCCCGTCTCTATTCAACGGTTTTTTGTACATGGGTATCATCTCGACATTCTTCTCGTTCTTGTCGTGCATCGATTGCAAAGAAAGTTACGGCTCTCAATTGACCAAGTGCACGGAAGGTGGTGTGAGCGGTCCGCCGTTTCTGCTGAGCCACAAGTCAATTGCCTGCTGGAGTCGCGAGCACCAAAAGTACGCCTTCCTGGGCATTTGGGGGATCACGTTCTTCTTGCCGATTGGTTTGCTTTCCCACGGAATGAATCAAGTGCTTTTCCAGCAGGAAAAACTTGATATTAAATACGCACCGGTGATTCTGCTCTTCAGTCAGCTCGTGAAGGCGATGACCGCGACGGCGAAGGCGTTCTTCACGTTTAACTCGCTCGCGTGTGCTTGCATCGGGCTCACTGGGAATGGAGTTCTTTTGCTGCTCATGAGCACGATGAAGAGCTCTTCGCTCTGGTTTGTCAAGCTCATCAAGTCGGGGATCTACGCTGCGTCCTGCTGGTCGTCGATCTGCACGATCTATCAGATCCAGACGGGGACGACACCCTCCATGAGCCTCATCTACATCGGCTGGCTTACCGTTGCTGCGATCACGATTTCTGCGATCTTATGGCGACTCCGACGACAAGCAGAGCGGAAGCAACGAGAAGACCAAGTGCATTGGGCACTGCATCGCTCCTTGCTGGCAGCAGCAAACGCAAGCGAAGACTCCGCGAAGCTCTCCCAAGCGGAGAAGAAGTTTCTTGACACGGCCACGAGGCGAGCAGCGACACCGTCCATTCAAGCAGCAATTTTCGCCAAGAAGGCTCAGCAGTTAAGTGCGGACGAACCCCCTGCAGAGCTAGAGCAGTTCATGCGCCACGCCAGGGCTCTCGCGAATGGGAAATACGTCGAAAGCAACCAAAATCCTGCAATAGAAGCGGCTTTCATGAAAAATGCCCGGATGCTCTCCAAGAAAGTGGACAGTAACGAGAATCTTCGACTGCGAACACCCCACACTTCCTACGAGCCAAGAAAGTATTAGACAAGTATTCCAATCTCGAGACGTAGGGCTCACCTGTTCACGACGCTCCAATACTGATGGTTCCGAGTGTAGAGAGCAAGGATTGGAAAATGGCCACTGAAGGCTCCCAAATATAAAAAGCATTACCTTTCCTATTCACATCTCGATTACCTTGACCGCCCTGATGGTTGGGCCATCCTTACGCATCACTACCTTGTTTCCTTCGGTCCACAACTGCAGGCTTTTGAAGCCACGCAGTGATACCTGCCTTCACCGGTTGCACTGGTGTCCCTGAATTCGACGCAGTCGATGGACTTGGCAGCGTATTCTCAGCATTTAACTTTCGCTTTTGAGGTGTCGTTTGAGGCGTTCGAAGCGCCGCTGCATTCTCACTTGGCTGCTCGGCCACCAGTTCTGGTGCTGCTGCGACGCCAAGCGCATCCCTGTCTTCTTGGTGCTGTAACAAAAGCATCTGCTTTTCCTTTATCCCTTGAAGAAGGCGCTGTCGTTCTTGCTCCTCCTTCTCCTCTTCGTATTCTCGTGCTTTACGGAGCAAAGTCGACTCGAAAACAGGCGGATGCAAAATCTGGCCAGCATACACACTGAGATGCTCGACACAGGAAACCTCAGCGCATCGATATGGTCCGATAATCTGTGGCTCAAGCTTCGCTGCTTTCGCTGCTTTCTTCCTCCCCGGTACACGAGCTCGTTTCTTTTGCTCCAATTGCGACGGGATCTTCTTCCTACGCTCCGGAGAGGATAAATACTTGCTGTCGTCTCCACCATCGTCCTTCATCTCGTCGTCGGCTCCATCGATATAATCCACTTCGTCTTCGTAAGCAAGCCACTGATCGCCGTAATCCAAGTCATCGTCCGATTCATCCATATCACTATCAGCATCCGAGAGACTTTCGCCAGGCTCCTCTTCCTCCCATTCTTCTTCGCTGTCCACAGCATAATCAAACTTGCTATACTGCGCAAAAGGGCGACGACCGCCATGGAAAACGTTGCTTTTGGTGCTGAAAGTTCCATAAAACGCAGGACGGTGATTCTCATGAAACTGGAACATCTTCATCACGCCTAAAACGGGATCCCTTCGCTGCTTGCTGCTCCAATGTCCAGAAGAAGCTGCAACTCGGGTCTTCTTCTTCCCATTTGGCAATACCAGCGCTCGAACGTCAAGTGGAGACTTGGATGCAACGGACCCTGGGACAGCGCTTTTCTTCTCTCCTCCCACCAAAAAGTCAAGAGCAGAATCCATACGTGCCATCGTTGCATTGTGACTCGACACGTTTTCCACTTCTTCTTCGGCATTGCATCCATTGCTTTGAGTGGAACCAGTGCCCGAAGAACTTGGACCGGAACTGTCGCCTGCTGCACCGCTTGATTTATCAATGGACCGGAAATAGGAAACCAGAGACTTTTTCCGTTTATTCGCCAATACCTTTTCTGCCGCTTCGTCTTCTTCTCGTTTCCTTTTCTCCTCTTGCTTTGCGTGTTCCTTTTCCAGCTCCTGCTGCTTTTTCTGCTCCGCCACTTGCACTTTTTCCAGTTCTTTCCGTTCGCGATCTTGGGCTTTTTGAATTTCACCCTCGATCGACAGCACAAACTTCCCAACTTTTGCTTCTTCCGCGCTCACTTTGACCTCGTCCACAGGCACTTGATGGAGAAGTTGGACGACTCGCGCTAACGTTTTCAGCTGCTGGCCAAGCCGTCTGCGATTTCTTCTCATCCGTTTGATTGTTTTTTGCGAGTCTTCCACAAAATACTTCTCCACATTTCCAATTTCCCATATCCATAGCGCCTCTGCAGTTGTATCTTCGAATAAATTTGCCTTCGCTGGTCGAACTCCATAGTTTTGGCGCTGAGCTAACATTTTGATCTCCATTTCCAGCATGATCAGCACACGATCTTTCACTTTGACGTCGAACACGACAGCACCGTTCCCGGATCTGGTCGCTTGCTCGAGAGTCTCGAGCAGCTCGAGCGATAGCGAAGACAAACTCGATGTTCGACCCTGGATGCTTCTTGCGATGAAAGTCTTGATATCTGGCGAAAAATCAGTAACGGCACCCGACCCTTCTTGCGATGTTGGCTGACTTAAAAGCTGGATATTCAAGTCTGCGACTGCTTTCGAGACATCTTCTTCGTTGTCGTTCAGCTCCAGCGACAAATCAATTGCGACACCATAGATTTCCTGTAAAATCCCGTCGCTAGCGGTGGGGGCGTTTAATAGATGAGTGCATTGGCGTGTAAGCTCGTCGATTTTCTGCTGGTAGGTATCGATTCGTGCCTTCACCACAGGATCCAGCACCACCGCTGGCTGTTTCTGCTCTGCTTGCACGGTTTCCTGTGCTTTTTCTTTTCCAGACACTTGCTTCTTTTCTTTCCCTTTCGGGGGAGCTGCACTTGCAGCATCGGCTTTTGTCTTCAATGTAGTGCTCGCTTTCGACTTGGTTGGATTCGCAGAGGGCTTTGATCTGCCTTGGCGAGATTCAGCAGCGACAATCGGGGCTGCGGAGACAGAAGACGCAGCTTTTGGTTGCTTTCTCGCGCGCGGTTTCTTGGGTTTGATATCTGTCGCTAGCATTGCATGTGGTCCCGCACTACTCGGTGGTTCATCATCATCATCGTCATCGTCTGCATCGTCGTCTGCATCGTCTTCATCGACGTCTCGATCGATCTTATCTTCAGCAGCCGATGCAATTTCAATCACATCCACAGTTTTCTCCACGGAGGGTTTCGCTCGCTTTGTTGGGGGTGGCGTAGTAAACAAATCGACAATAGTGGTGTTTCCAGCGCTGTTGTCGCTATTGGTCGCTACCGACGCCTTTACAGGAGTAGACTTTTGGTCTTTCATCGCGGGTGGCCGTATTGTGGTGGTGGTGGCTCCTGGTGGTGGAGGTGTTTGACCTCCTACCGCCAGCTCTGTCTCCCCGTCCTCCTTGGAAGCGCTCGGTGCGCGCGCTCGTTTCGACCCACTCGTCGCTAAACCTGTATGCACCCCGTCCTCCTTCGCAGCAACAGTCGTCTCCTTCGCGCTTGCCTCCGCATTTGCAGCCGTTCGTTTCGCGGCGGGTTTGCTGGTTTTCGCTTGCGGCGAGAAAAACGCAGCGATCGAAGCCTGCTTCTTCTTCTGCATCATTCAGACAACATGCATGCATACGCAGGTGTTAACAGCCACACATCAACTATTGCTATGCAGTCGACCGCATCAACAGCGCCGATCGTGTCGCTACTGGTCTCACCTCCGCCACCATCGCGAGTGCGTTTCCCCTTTGTGGGTGCTTTCGGCTAGCGTTTGTGCGTTTGTGCGCGCGCAACAGCCAGATTGCCGCCAAAAAGAAAAACCCACAAACAATAATACCCCCTCTTTGAGGCCATTATTCACATCGGTGCAGTAGATATGCTTGAACGAGTTGCGGACGACGAGCGGATCCTCTTCCCTACCCCTCCTTTCTCCAGTCAACAAGCGGATCCACTGTTACAACAGAGTGGGGGACACCAAAAGCGGTTTGTCCGATTTGCACACCTACTCCTAATCGGGCAGACGGGAGCTCTTCGTGTTCCATCCCGTACACTTGCATTCGCTGATTTGAACGGCCACCAAGACGACACTCAAGACCTTCGTTCCCCATGAAAGCAGAGGACTACGAAGCTGCCCCCCACTGCTCAGCGACCATGAACGACCACATGCGCCACCACAGCGGGAGCGTGCTGGGCGACCGTCCGAGCGACAACAAGACACAGATGCGCGCGCTTCTCGGTCGCGCGCGAGACCAACGAGCGCCGCCACCGTCCTCCACATACCCCCCACGCGAAGAAGATGGCCACTACGATGACCACCATCCCCACCACGACCATGGCAGTCGATCGCAGTCGAGATCGTCGAGAGACAGGAAGGAAGGAGTCTCGTCGAGCTTTGACCGCGGCAGCAGAGCGCATTCGATCGTTGCCAGGAGCCGACACGGACAGCACCCGTCGAGCTTCCATTCGCACGACCACCACCAACGACAACAACGACAACAGCAGCAGCAGTACCAAGAGCGCTCGTATGAGGAAGAAGACGCGTATGATGGCCACCATCATCTGCACACGCGGTCGTCCCGAGAGAAACCCATGTATTCCCATTCTTATGACCACGAAACCACCACTCACCCACCTGTTTCAACCTCCCGCAGTACCTTGAGAGACGACGACCGACCTCGCTCAACGTGCTCTTGTGGCCATTCCGATACGAAAAGCCGTGGTGCCTGGGACGAAGAGTACTACTCCCCACCACGGCATCTCCCTGCTGTTTCAGGCTCGTACCCTTCTCCGCTGATCGAGAGTTTACCTAAACGACGCTCATCCAATCCAGCGCCACCATCGCCACCCCCCTCAGCATATCACCAGCGCCACAGCTATGATCGCCACTTCGACGAGGACCACCGTGTCATCAAGCACGAGACTCGTGCGCGCCACCAACAACGCAGTCTCCCTCACGCTTCAATGCAGTCACCATCTTCCTATCGAAGCACCTCCAACTCTTCTGTTCGATCCTTCATCTCGAACGAAGACAACGATGAAGTTGATCAAGAAGAAGAGTATGACGACGACGACGAGGAGGAGGAGGACCTGGGAGAAGAAGAAGAGTATGACGACGAAGAGGACCGGGATGACGTGGAGTCGTATCCACAAAGCCACAATCTGTCGGAGTTGACCCCGGAGATGTACGAAGATTTTGAACTCCACAGCGACGTTCGTCACATGCTGCACATGCTGATCCCTGCGAACGCGATGGGGTGTTTGATTGGCAGCCGTGGCGCCATCATCCGCAAGATCAACGCGCAGACCAAGTGCACGCTCTCGGTGCGCGACCCGAACACGTTCTCGGTGAAAGACGACCGCGTGCTGCGCATCTACGGAAAAGCCAAGGGCATCTGCCTGGCGCAGCACTTGGTGATTGAAAAGATTCGTGCGCATCGCGCGAAGAAAGGCGATCCAAACTACACGGTGCTGCGTGGCGACGAACTGCTCCTCCCACTGCCGGAGAGCGCCATCACCAAGAGTATGAGTGCGGCAATCATCCCGTCCAACCAGCGGAAAGCCGCTGCATCCTCCTCCACCGACGCCATCGGGTCGCTCAGATGGCTTTTGCCTGTACGAGACGTCGGCAAGGTCATTGGACAGGGTGGAGCGATCCTTAGTTCCATCGCGAGAGACTCGGGCACCAAGATCCATATCACAGCCATTGAGGATATGCCGCGTGGGAGCACAGAGCGCGCGGTGACGATCTCGGGCTCGCCCAAGGGGATCGAAGCAGCTCGTCGATCCATTGAAGCCAAAGCGGGCGGTCGGTCCGAGAACCCGGGGTTCAACGGCAAGTGCGGGCAATACTTTGCGATCCCGTTCTCGTCAGCCGGCGCGCTGATTGGGATCCAAGGCACGAAGATTCGTCAAATCGCCGACAAATCCGGTGCACGCTTGCAGATTCCGTCTCACGAGGATCTACCCTTGGGCAGTGTGAACCGCACGCTGCACATCCAGGGCAACAAGAAGCAGATCGAGACGGCGTACGCGATCGTGCGCGGCAAGCTTCGCAAGGAAATGCACACCCTGCAATCGGAAGCGGCCGAAGTCACGATCAAGATCGTGCTCTCGACCCGGATTGCCGCATTCCTCTTGGAGCAGCATGGGCGGTTGATCCGCGAGATCTCGGAGAAATCGGGTGCCCATGCGCACTTCTTACCCCCTCACGACGACGAAACGCGCCTCTGCGTGATCAAAGGCGAGATGGCGCACGTGTTCCGCGCCGAACGCCTCATTCTCCAATTCATCGCGGGCGACGCGATCGCGATGAAACGCAGCGGTGGTGGCAGCATCTCGACTGCTCCACGTGAACGCAAGCGCCAGCGGAAGGATCTGGAAGACCCGGACGAGGACGAAGCATACACGACACGAGCAGTGCGATCCACAACGATCCATGCTGGTAGCGCCAAGCGAGGGCGGTACCAGTCGAATGAGTGGCGATCGCATACGAGCACTATGCCAGACAACCGACGCGTGAAAATGGTCGCGAAAGGATATGGGAATGCCTGGGGTGAACCTGAAATTGACATTCTCGACCGACTGACGGCTCCGCTCCAGTCAGCGAGACACGGGAGCACCGCGCAGAACGCGAGCAAGAGACAGCGGAGATAAGCAACACAACTGCATCAGCATTGGTTGATTGGAGTCCAGCGTCAGTGTCCACTTGGCAGCCTCGTCCTCGTTGTCGGTCATCTCCCACATCCGAAAGAGAGCTACTCGGTCTCGCCTGGAGCTACCACCCCTGTTGCTAGTGGTGGTGCGAGTCGGTCGCTGTCCTGTTCACGCGAGAGCTCAAGAAGCGCATGCGCGAGTTTGCGTTGCAGGAAATTCTCGCGGGTCGACGAGAAGCTGCGCTGCGAAACGACTTTTTGCACCTGGTGTACCAGACACTTTCTCTTTGAGGTTCTCTTCGCCTTGTTCTTCCGGGTTGTCGTTGTTGCTGGGGACGTCACATTTTTCGTCGCGTTGGAACAGATCGTCGTCGGCATCGAGCATTCGCGTGACGAGCTGCGAGACTTTCAAAAGCAGCACACGATGCGCTTCGTCGTCGTCTTGGCACCCACGAATCTCAGGAATTGCGAATAGTGGATAGCTCCGGTCGTCGCTGCTGCCAACCTCGCTTTCACCACCACCACCACTATTTCTACTGCTGCTGGTGGTGGTATAATTCTTCCTGCATCTGGTGTCCTGCTGGACTTTCTCCAAAGCGAATGTGGGCGGAGCATCCATTGGACTACAGCATCGGTGCGTAGGTGGTGAAAATGCTGCGCTCTGTTGCTCTCCAGGATTCGTGCCCTTTTCGTCGTCGATCATGGGATGCGGAAGCTATTTTCGCCTAGTCAGCGTTTTTCGTTTGCTGGAGTGTATAAATACAGATGCGAGCAGCTGGGGTTGACGGGTCAAGCAAACGCTGGGACTTTTTGTTTTGTCGGATCGCTCGCTCGCTTTGGCTTACTCATTGACAGAGCTGGAAGCAAATGGCGCATCTAAGTGAGTTGCATGCATGCATATATATATGTATTTCAATTCTCCGTCATTCACGTCCATCTCCTTGGATTGTGGTGTCTTGTGTGCCGCGATAGGTGCTCGTCATGGAGATGCCAAGCGCAGACGAGAAGAGCTTTTACGGGAGCGATCGCTGACAATCGCGGTCAAAACGGGGTACCCGATCAATTTCCAGACCAAACCTTCGCTGAGAATCGATCATGGCGTCTTTAAGAGTGTACCTGCTGGATCATCCTCCCAAGCAGAGTCCATCCCAGTTGAGGTAGGTAGGTGCGCGACTGTCTTGAGCAGCTTGGTGTTCAAGCGCTTTCCGAGAGCCATCCATCCATGGCGAGTCACCCACATCCGATCATGCTGCTTTGCCTTGCAAAACCATACTAGAGTGACACCAAACGCTACACAGCCGACGACCTCGCCGCAGCAGTACGTTCTCACCAATTTGCCGATGAACCCCACGCGATTGTCAGAAAGAGCGTCGGAGACTTCAACGTTTTGCATGTTCTGTGTGATAGACTCGTCGCTGCCAAGACCGCATCCAGTCGGCGCGTGAGAAAGATGTCCAGACGCAACGCTTGCAGTGGCAACAGGAGCAGGAGAAGCAACTGCGTAGCGAAATGGCCGGACAGGCGGCTCCTGGGCTCGCTGCAAAGCGCCTGCGCGATCGGAAGTTGAAGGAGCGGCGGATGCAGGAGGAGAATATCAACTTGCTGATCACCCAGCAGCCGTCGTCCATTGAAGCCATGAACATCGCGCGCATGCTCTCGCCGCGATTCGAAGAGTGCGTCGTGTTTACCCCGTCGGTGTCGAAGAACTCCGTCGAAGAAGAGCGAATCAAGCAGCTACTTGGAAGCGCGCGCGTTGGATCATATTATCAATAATACATACATTTGAAGAAACGCACTCTGGTTATGCTGCAGTAGCTATGGGCACTAGTTGGCTAGAACTTGCCTCGCAGACTGTTCTTGTTCATCGCCAGTGCGTCGCCGTATTTCGAGTGGACGGAATGGTGCCGATGCTTGCTGTTCGTCTTGTCTCGCGGCTCCAAGTCGCGCTCATAGAAATCCAGTTGGGTTTGAGTCATGTACCGACCTTCCATGTACATGTCGTACCGCTCGCCTTCACTGAGCACTTGCTCTTGGCTCCACTTGGATGCAAGCGCTTGGATTCTACTTGGCGACGCAGATCTCGTGGGGAAAAACTGCTTGGTGTACTTCTGGTTGAGTTTCTTGGTGACATGCAGCAGCTCTTCCTCCAGTCGCTGGCGATGTTGCTTCAGTTTCGCTTCTTCGCTGAGAGAAGAGGATAGAGCTGCTTTGGATTGCGCGACTCCTCTCGAGTCTCGTCTCTCGGGGTTACTGCCAAGTGTGGTCTGGAGCTGCAGCGCAAGATCCAGCGCGTCTTTCGCTTCAGCATCTGCCACCGCCTCCCTTCGTAGGTGATCGTACAGGACACGGCGAGGGTGAGGCAGCGTTGGTGCGGACTTGGATTCTCCCAGAATGTCTTTGCCGTCGGTGCGAAGTAGTCTCCCTGCTTTCAACTCCCTTGTCACGGGAGTGCCGGGTACAAACCGTTCTTTTGGACGCACCAACGTCTCACCGAGCGTTGTCGTGTTCTGCGCGGGTTTCCCATTCTAGAACAGCAGCACGACAAACATGCCGCAAATGTGAAGGAAAACGATATGCATCAATGGGAACCGAAAATGCCACAATACCTTTCGGTTTTGCTGTAGATCCACTTCGGCATTCGCTAGCAGCATCATTTCCTTGCGCACATGGTCTGGGAGCTGTGGCACTTTTTTCTTTTCGCTCGAGTGCGGGATCCGTTTCAACAGGTCGAGCGTTGACGCTCCAGCGGGACGACGTGCGTAGGAGTCCAGGACACCAGCAGCGACGGCATCACAGTGCTCGTACGCATTATTGCCGCCTTCGTTGTCACGTGGCATCGCGCTCATTCTAGTCCCATTACTGAGCAGACCAAAGACCGCCACGATGCGCAGAAGGATTGTCAACCTGTCAAGTTGCTCAGGTTCGCGCTTGGAAGCAGCTTGTTTGTTTGGGGATGTATTTATAGTCGCCGAGTGGTCAGGTCTGTCGAAAGCTTCGGAGACAGACCCTGTTCCTCTCATCTCTGCGAGACACGAGGACTCCAGATCAGATCCCATGGATGAGGAGGAGGGGAAAGCAGCTAGCTCTACGTCGTGGCTGACACAAATGCTGGTTCAGACGTACACGTTGGCGCTCGGTTTGTTTGGCCAATCTGTCCCACTCGACGGACCTCTTCAGATGCAAAATTGAGACCAACCACACAAGTAGCATCAGCAGCGAGTCAAACGAAGCGCATTCACCACTGAAAGAGAACCAAATCCAGAGGCAAAGATGATGCTCATGTCGTTGCCAACGTCGTCGCAGCTGTGTCGTCGAGCAACTCCAACCTCTCGTGCAAAAGGGGGAAGCCCGCAACCACAGCTGCCAAAGAGCAAGCACCAAAACCTGCAGTTTTCCTCTTCTGGAGCGAAATCGCCAATCAAGAAGCATCTCCAGAACGCGGCATCGACGAGCTGGCCAGCAACGAATGCCACGAAACAGCCATCGTCACCAGCGATGCCTCTTCAGCAGCGAACCTCGAAAAGCACGAAAACCTCTGCAAGAGCACCAACGACAGCTGCAAGTACGACGAAGATGGCATCTCTCAGGTGAGTGGGGGGTTCGACTCGACCTTCTTTTTGATAATGAAACCTGGAGCTGCTGTGCTCACGATTTGTGTGCTGATTCTTCCTATATTTTTCATCCAGAGCTTCGATCATCCAAGTGATGCTGGGTCTTCTGGATCAGGAGAAAGCCACGCTGGAAGGCACGATCCCGATGTTGCAAGTCTTGGCGGCGCTTCCCCTGGAGAACCCATCCATTCGAAACGAATGCATGGCCATGCTGAAGAAACTCCACCAGGCGTCCTTCGCACCTTCCAAAATGCAGGATGCGCGTTTCGATGCAGCGTCGGATGTTGCAACCTCGGAAGGTGATGACGAAGTACCCGACATGGCACCATCGCTCGTCTACGAATACGACGATGCCCAGCCAGCAGCAAGATCCAAAGACAGCGGTCGACCAAAGAGTCTCAGTTTGCATCACTGCAAAGAGTTTTTGCTGGCGTGTGCCAACGAGATCCACGAGCTGGAAGATGAAAACCCGAACTTTGACTACGCCGAAGAGACCTCCTCGGAGCACACCAGTAAGGTCAAGAAGATGCTGAAGATGCGAACGATGACGCTAAAGCAGCAGAAGGACATGCAACCTCCATCGGGAATGACGATGAGGATGCCGACGCGTCATACTGAATTCGACTACGCGTCGACAGCGGATTCTTCTTCTTCTTCCATCATGACCGATCTCGGGATGCCCTTTGATAACGATCAAGACGACATGGAAGCTGATCAGGGCTCCGAGTTCTCTGAAGTCCTTCGCCGCGCTGACTACATGAGCGACTTTGACGACGACGATTTGGGGATGCTGCCATCAGGGAAACCCAACGCGATCCGCACGTTTGGGAGTATTCGCGACCGCGTACTTTGTCGCCAGGCGATCCAGCAACTCCAGTCTTCGCCACTCCCAAGAAAAATGCTGAGTGTGTCATCGTCGCAGAACCCACGTGATCTGATGCTCAAGCACCGCGTGTTCAACGCATTCAAGCAGAATGGCAATCAATCGCCTCGCAACTCCACTAGGAAGAAACTCGCGTTCGAAACCATGAAGACCAACTTGCAGCAAATGCGGCTGAAACGCACGGCGATGAAGGCACTTCGGATTGCGACACGCCACAGTATCCTGACCAGCACAAACAGGAAGACCGCGATCAGACTGGCGCCAGAATGTTCCAAGGTCAAGACGAAGGATAGCCGAGCTGCAGCAATGGTGGTGCAGTCAACGGACCTCAGTATGCCGCTCTTCCGCGGGAAGACGTGGATGCATCCGCACTTGGACCTGGTGCTGTTTGTGGTCGTGGCGCTCTTCCTGCAGACGATGATGGCGTAACAAACTCCTGTGAGCGCATGATCCACGAGCTGCATACGACACACATCTATATATCTATCCATACGCAGGCTGGCACAGCGCTATCATCATCTTCATCATATACATCGAGAGAGTTTGATTAAATTACTGTTGCTGGTGTGGGGAAACTCCCTGCTCTCCCGTCGCCCCCCTCCCTCTCCCCCTCATACACTCACTGTTCTACCCTTTCATTGCGGGTACAGCACCTTCTGTTGTTGCTGTTCTTCTCTCCATATACTGCGGCTGCTGCGGCTCACTGTCGTTCATTTGATCTCCAAAAATGCTTCTTCTTCTTTCTCCTTCTTCGTCATCTTCTTCTCCTCGCCTGTCCACTACGTCACTAACTCCTACTTATCGAAAGTTCGCGGACGACCGCATGAGACCGTCGTTCTTGTCTGCGAGGAACGTGCCACTCGGCACGACAAAGTCCGTGAAGCGACCCACGCCCGTACCCTGCACCGCGAGCGCCACATGTAAGCAGCGCAGCCATTCTTTCATCTCGACCTCCGAGTACGCGGCCAAAAGCACACGCCGTCCACCTTTGCCGCGGATCGCGAACCGCCACACGGTGGCGTGCGAGCCGTCGTACACCGAGTCGCGCGGCATGATCTCGATCGACTTGGTCGTGCACTGCGCCAGATCGATCTCGCCGCGCTTGCGACCGTTCTCTTCACGGTAAAAAGTCATCTTGGCGCTCGTGAGCGTCACGTGACGGACCTTCCACCCACCACTGAGCAGCCCAAAGCCCTGCTTGAACAGTAACCCGCTCTTGATCGTCGACGTGCGGTCGAGTCGCGCCGCAGACACCATGAGGCTCTCGCGGGAGATCTGGAAGCCGTCTTCGTCCACGACCATCGTGCGCGGCAGGCGACTCGTGTCGCACAGGATCACGTCCATTTCGTTCTCGTCGTCTTCGGGCACTCCCTCGAGCAGCGGCACCTCCTGCGACGCCGGCATCGGCATCAGCGTCAGCAGATCGTCGTCGTCGTCGTACTCGTCTTCGCTGTCGGCGTAGTCCGCACTGCTTCCCGCGTTCTCCAAGGCGGCGCTTTCCGCATTCTGATGCGTGTAGGTTCCTCTGCGGTGGTGGCGACGACGGCTCGGACGGGAAGACGGCCGGGGCTGCTGGAGCCAGCGCGGCGCGTCCGCAACCGTGAAAACATCGTCCGATTCCGCATTACTCTCCGAGTCGTCGCCATCGTCGTCGTCAGTGGTGAAACCGTGGTCGCGTTCGGTGGCGTCGTCCTCGTCCTCGTCCTGCGTGGTCTTCTCGGTCGTGCGCGTGGACGACGTCGTGCTCCTGGCGTCGTCGTCCGAGTACTGTGGCTTCTCCTCTTTCGGTTTGGTCGAGATGGCCGCGTTGGCCGCATCCGCCATCGCCTGCAGCAACTGCTGCCGCTGTTGGTTCACGCGCGTGAACCGCGAGGACCGGAACTCGAGGATACTCGGTCGCATGCTGAGCATCATGTCGTCGGCGGCTGCGGACATGCCCACGCCGATCGTCGGTTCTTCCATCATCGGGATTGGCGTCCGGTCGTCTTCGTACAGGTCCACGTCCGCGGATAGCTGGTGTGGCGGTTGCTGCTGGCGCGCAAGTTTCGATCCTCCTTGCTGTCGATGGAACCAAGGTGCCATGGCCACGATGTGGAGTGGGAGGAATAAACGGCTTTGCTGTACTGTATGTAGAATAGAGGAGGAGGGTCGTGGCCGCAGCACGATGGGGATGGATTGCAGCACGACCGCAGTGGAATGTAATGCGCGCGATCGTTGAATTGCGCCGCCCCAATTGGCATATAAACGGACGCTGCGGACAGAGACGAAGTCTTCGGGACTGGACGCCTTTGCAGCTCGAATCGACCAGCCAGGCGGAAACAAAGAAAGAAAGAAACAGCCGCCCCGCATCTGACTTCCCCTTCCCCTGATTCCACATACCCCTACCCGTGGTCCCACGAAAGCAAACGTGGGAGAGTGGAGGGGCGAGAAGAGCGGCAGTTAGTGCAGTAATTGGGTGGACCTGATTGCACCCGAAAGAGAGAGACAAAAAGGGGATATTCTTGGACGGCGAAGATGTCTCGTGAGGCAGAGCAGATGTGAAACTTTCCCATTGTGGTTTTCAACCCAATCTTGGACACTTTTTCTTCTTCTGCAGGCATAGAAGATGTTGCGATTGAAGATGCCTCCTTCCATTGGCTTCGCTGTTTACTTGCTCCACCACAGCTGCAGAGTCCATCATCGTTGAGCGAGACAATCAAGTGCGAAAGAAGCGAAATTTTGGTTCTTCGATTGGTTCTCCATGAGCTGTTTCTCAGGCGACACAGTGCGTGCAGTGGAAAGGCGAGTAATCGTTGTTTCAGTGCCTCTAGCCGATTCATGCAGGCTCAACGTTCGCCTCGAGACTCGTCCGCTTTACGGGTTGTTTCTTGAACAGAGTAATGCGCAGTTCTCCTTTACCGGTACATTCGGTATGGAGCGAGGCTGTTTGCTTTCTGGTGCTTCCATTGACATTTGTGCCATTCCTCTTTTCGAGTAGGGAGGAAGGTGAGCGTGTGTCGGACTAATGCTGTTCAAGGATCAAAGAGCCGTGCAATGTTGCACGGTTCTGTCTGTTTGGATGAAATGAGCACGCTTCTCTAATTGGGGTGATTGGTTAAACGGCCCTTTGGGATGGTAAAGGGCTCCTTCAGAAAGAAAGGAAAAAACTGAAAAGGGTTCATAATCGTACGATTGTGACATGAGCGATGTCCTCTAGATTCGCTCCCTCTCTATTGAACGAGAAATGTCTTTCTGAGCTGTCTCTTGGCACACAGCCCCAATTAGAGCAGCTCGAAGGAACATCAAGCAAATAGTGGGAGAGTGGCGTGCTTTCCCTCGCTGCAAAGCATTACTCACGTGCGCTCTCGCTCTCTCGCCATCACATCTTGCGATGCCAGGCAACGCTCGCAAAACTAGGACAACACTGGCAAACTGACCGCATTGGACGAAGCTGCAGCACACAAAAGAAAAAAAGAGCGACAAAGGAGGACCGTCCTTCGGCCAACCGCGTGTATCGATCGAAGGATGCCGTTCGAATGACCGTCACGATTTCGCAACAATCCACGCTCTCTCGCTCGGTATCCCTTCCTCTCTCTCTCTTTTCCAAATAATTTCTGCATGTTTGGCCATTTTTTTGCCATTGGACATGAATCGCATGTATCGCATAGAGCACTGTCAGGAATTGACCACAGAGAGAGAGAGAGAGAGAATGGATCATTTCTGCTGGATGTCTGCGCTCGAGGTCCACCTCCCAACATCGCTATCGCAAAAGAAAAGAAGAACTGGTCTGCAAGAGTCTGCAAAACCGAGCACAACCATTGCAGCAACCCCTTTGGAGATTTCGCTGGTTCGCTGCAGGGGTTCAACCAGCACTTGACCACTCTTCTCTGTTCGTGCTGCAGCGAAATAAAAGACCGTGCACTATCACGGCACTCGACAGTGATCACGGGACCTGTATTCGACAGCTATACAGTACACGTGCTTTGTCATCAGCGAGCAAAAATGGGAAACCAATCCACGCGGAATGATGGAGGTGAGTTTCAAGAAGAAGAAGAGCAAGACAGCGGGCGGTGCCACTGGCCGCAAGCGCACCCGCCGCAGCGCTGACGACGACGCCGAAGACCCAGAGGACGTGCTGCAGACCATCGAGGACGTGCTGGAAGACCAGAGGCTCCGCGCACAGCTCCTACGTCAGGAGCTCCAGCACAACAGCTCCGCTTCGAAAACGTCGTCCAAGTCCCAGGATCCCACAGCAGCAAGTGCGCCTTCGTCTTCCCAGGCGCAGTATGGGCTACACGACCCAAAGAAAGACGGATCCGCAGGTCAGAAACTACTGAATCTGCTCGATGGACAGTTCACCGGCCAGAGCACGACGACCCAGAAGGATCAGCACGAAGAGCTGCTGTATGTAAAATGTCTATTGCTCGGTAGTTTGCTGACTGGTAGATAATGGATCTCTCCTGTCGCGCTGCGTATGGCGAATGCTGATCCTGTGTGTGTGTGTTGTGCCACAGGAATCAATACATTGAAGAGAAACTGGGCAAGAAAGCGTCAGCAAACGACACGAGCGCGCAGACACAGGATGCCCACGCTGCACTCGCCAACGAAGAAGACGCATTGTACGCGCTCCCCGACCACCTGAACCCAGATGTGTCCCGAGGTCCACAGGGCGCTGGCGATGAAAATGGCAACGGAGGCGTGCTGATCTGGAGCACGGGCATCGCCGAAGTAGAGCTCCCAGAGACGTACAAAGAGAAGACCGTGGTCGCGACAAAGCGAGCTCTGGACCGCGAGCGCGTCAAGTCGGGGCAGTCCGTTGTGAGTTCGGCCTTGCCTGCGAATTTCAGCACCGACTTCAACCGCCACCGCAGCGACTACGTCGCCGAGCTCAAGAGCTTGAACAAAGGTAGGAACACGATTGCTGGTTGAAAGTGTTGCGAGTGGTGCGACTGACGCTTCTATCGTGTTGCTGGTGGGGATGTTTTCAGATGAGAAACGAGAACGTGGCTTCCGCAACGGTGCGTTTGTATACTAGCATCCTTCTCTCTCTCTCTGCACGCCAAGCGTATCGTTTTTGATTGTACTCACTTTGCATGTATCTTGACACAGTGGGGAAGCACCAGTCCAGTGACGATGCCGCGATGTCGCGTTTCCGCAAATTTGAGAGCCGCAAGAAGTTCAAATAGAAACATCAAGCACAAAGGTAGTCGTCGTCGTCAGTAGAGACACCAAATAGCCCGACAGGATGCAGCACACGCTTTATACCAACAATCTATCCCAGCGATCTCGTCCTATCTTCTCGTTCCGAGACATTCCAATTTCATATTCCGTGTCGAATCTGTGGAATATTTCAACTAAGTAGCCATCGTCGATGCATAAAATCAACAAACCTCATCGCTGTGCAGAAGCGCGATTGCATCGGATTCACTAAGTCGACAGCTGCTGGCTTTTTCTGTTGCGTGTCACCCAGTTTCTATCGCATTTCCGCATTGTGCAGCATTGCCGCCACGTAGCCGCATTGAAGGACAGGCATCCAAGACATGAGCTGGCTGTGGGGGAACGAGACGACGGAGCAGGCGCAGATCGTCGTGAGCGCGCTGCAGAGCGAGCTGGACGAGCGCGAGACCAAGATCCAGGCGCTCGAGGCTGCGCTGCGCAGGGAGCAGCAGGATTTCCAGCAGCTGCTGCAGAGCGAGATCCGCGAGCTCGAAGCCAAGAAAAGCAAGATCGCGCAGGAGCTCCAGGACGTCGACGCGCTCATCAAGGAGAAGCAGAAACTGCTCCAGAAGGGCAAGAGTACCGGCAGCGATGCAAAGAAGAAGAAACAGAAACAGAAAGACGCTGCAGCACCGCCATTAGAGAAGAAGGTGTCGGTGAAGAAAAAGAAAAGTGCGGCGGCAGCGGCGGCGGCAGCGAGTGCAAATGCGAGTGGTGCGAGTGTCGTGGCGGCAACAGCTGCAGTCGCAGCAAAGAGCAGGTAAAAATGCGAGAGTTGCACTGACTGGAGAGTGTGCATATATCAATGTGCTTGTTGTGGACTCATGAAATGGGTTTGTGTGTGTGCAGTGCCAAGACCACGATGCCGATGGATGCGAACCTGCAAAAAGTGGCCAAAGTGGAACCAAACGTGGCGTTTATCATCCAGCGCAGCACGGTGCGTAGAGCTGCACTACTCCTTGCTGCCGAAGCATGGTCCACCACCACTGCAATGCATGCTGATTTGAACGCTCTGTTATATAGAACTCGAACACGGTGGTGTACGCGGGCCAAATGAAGGCAAAGAAGCTCGATCCCACCAAGCCGCTGGACGTGTATTGGATCATGTACGAGAAAGACGGCGCTCCACGCGAAGACCTCAACATGATTGAGCGCAACACCGCGTACGGCGCGTCCACCACGCCGCACGCGACCAACAAGGAGCAGTACGTGGTGGCGCTGTCGTCGCTGAAAGACCGCGAGTGCGTGCTGATGCTCGACGAGCACGGCAACGTGCAGGCGCGCACGATCATCGACGGCAAGAAGAACATGCTGCTGCGCCGCGTGTTTGTGCAGATGACGACGGGGTGGGTGCCGTCCGTAGATTACGTAGAGCTGTTTGGCGTCGATCCCGTGACGTTGGAGCCGGTGTACGAGAAAAAAAGCAACAAGTAGGGTGTCTCTCGTAAGCAACACTGCAACATGGTGGTGTGTCTGTATGTGAAAGTGCGTGAGTTTTGTATGGTGCTCTCTCTCATTGAAGAAGGCGAGTCCAGTTGCCGTATCAGTAACAAAATGGTTTCAACACAAGGGTGACTGCATGCTGCAGCATGATGGCGCACCCAAACCTCCAACGCATCGACTTTCCGGAGCTCACGATTGTGCCAGCCGTTCCACAAAGTCAATCGCGGAGAGAAATGAGCAGAAAGGTAATGAGCGTTTTATGGGTTGGTTGGTGTACCATGCACTTCAAAAATCATCGTCTACCTCTATAGAGCTCGTCGCATCATCACGATAGCGGCAGCGCTCAGCGTTGTGCCCAAAATGCCGCGCAGCACGTCTTCGGGGACGTCGTGGGTCACGTACTTCGACGTCAAGTACACACCCACGGCCAGCGAACCGCCGACGCGCACGGCCGTCGGGATGTGGATCGACTTTGCCTTGATGTTGAAGTACGTCGACGACGCTGCCGTTGGCACGATCGAGAGCAACGACGTGCCGATAATGTGCGCCTGCGGCATGTCACTCGCAGCCGTGAGGTACGCGGTCATGAGGATGCCGCCTCCGAGGCCACACAAGCCCGAGATGAAGCCCGCGAACGCACCGGCGACGAGGTATTTCGCATTCGCGGCGGCAAAGCCTGGGACATCGCGTTGAATGCGCTCATCGTACGGCACCACTTGGTCTTCTTTCAGCGGTTGGCCGTAGAACTGCAGGTCCAACGGGTCGTGGTCTGTGTTCCACTTCGGGAAGTACGGACTGTTCTTGAGGAAAATCAGCGGCGAACACGCGAGCATCGCGGTGCCGACCACGAGCGACAAGCGCTTGCTACTCAGTCGATGTGCCGTCTGAACGCCATAGCGCGTGCAGATAATCGCTGGGATCGTGGTCACAAAGGCGAGTGGGTAGTTGCACGCACCCGACTCGAAATAGTTCCATGCCCCCACCGACGCGCTGAGCGTGACGGCGCCAATCGACGTGCCATTCACAGCCTGCTGCGTCAGCGTCGTGAACTTGGCCAAGGTCTGCAATTTGGCAAAGAGCGCACATACACATTCGCCAATAGTGCGTCACGAAGAATGCACATGGATGCACAGCGAGGGCATTACCGACGGAAGACGAGGTTACGGAAAACGTACCGGAATGAGGATGAGACCACCACCGACACCCGTCAACGCCGAGACCACACCCGCGATACCGCCTGCAATGCATTAAAATAGATATACAGATGCACCCACGCATGCACACTTAGAACGAAGAAACCAAGAGGAGACGAGAAAGCATGGACGCAAAAGCGGCGCACTCACCAGAGGCGAGACCGACCTGGAGGGGGATCTCGGAGCTCTTGCTCGCTTCTTTCGTCGCCGAGCAGAAAATGCGCTTCCCGCTCGAGGACGCAGCAGATTTCGCGGCAGCGGATACGGGACGCTGGCGAAGCGGGTGGATTGCTCCGCGGAATGACGCGGACGAACGAAGGGGAGCGCGTAGCATCACGCTGATGGCGGGTGTGGGAGGGAAGGAGGGCAAATCGCGAACTGAGGTTGTCGCTCTTGTCTGGTTGCTTGACAGTTGACTCGCAGCAGTTGCGACGACGCACTCGACGTGGCATGTCTGAGTCTGGAGCGAGACTCAGATACAAATACAAGAATATCTCAAGATAAAGAGTGTTTTTCATTAGACAGACCGTTTTGTATTGGATTTTGACGCGTCCCGTTTCTGGATCGGAATCAGTCGGAGGAAAGAACCTCAGTTGTCCCATTTGCAGTCTCGAGCGTTTCGCATACTGCAGCGCTTCCATGGCGTGTCTCGCTTCGAACGTCGACCCGCCCTGCTCAGATGGCCAGAGAAGGATGAATATGATCGCGAGCGTGACTATCGAAGCAGTTGCCAAACGAGGCATGATGGATCGCTGCAAGGTTCGCAACAGATACCAGCGATTTCCTTGCATTTTGTGGTTGTTGCAACACAACCTGTTTTGGATGCAGACTCCAAGTTTCCTTCATGCTAAAATAGAGAGTGCTGAATCAGATGGAGGTCCACATTGTGCGGTGGAGCGTTCCACCTGGACAAATGTGCTCCCAATTTTCGACTAGCTCGGAATAGAAAACGAAAAATGATGCGAACGAGGAAGGTGGTCGGTGTGGGGATGTCGCCGCATAACGCGACAGCATCCATACGAGCGCAATTGCATCTGCGGTACCCTGTCGGGAGATGGATCACAACGAAAGAAGGCACTGCATCTACCCAACCAAACGATGCTTCCGAAGCCACTGACAAGCCTGTACGCGCTGGCGCGAAGGAAGCAAACGGAAGAAACCCTTGGAGCCATTTCCAGGCATTCTCTGGCATGGACGAATACATGGACGTCACGCTGATCCAGTACAGAAACGAAGAGCCCACGAGTGAGAAGAAGAAAGAGGCAGGTGACTCGACTGCGCATTCCGATGGGAAGCGGGACGCCAAGTGAGTATAGCGCCAGTCGTAGACAGGATAGACGAGAGAGAACATGCTGCTGATCGGACGCAACAACGACATTCATAGAGTGACCCAATATACCATATAAATCAATTTCACAGCGTCTCTTACTCGTGCTTCTCTCTCACTCTGCCTCGCTTACTTAAATGAGCATCACCACTGGATCATCGCCATCGCGGATGTACATCAGTTTGTTCTGCTCTTCTAATGCGATCAGCACGTTTTCTAACTCTGCGCGCGCCACGAGGTCATTGCGACCGCGTTTCCTGTTCACGCGTTCTAAAATGTCAGTCAATTGGAATCGGTCGTCTTCGTCGTCGAGGTCGTTGTTGGTGTTGCCGGCCATATCCGTGAGCACAAGCGACACTTCGTCAGCGAGCTCATCCACACTGTGCAAAGCAAGAGAAATGTTAGTCACACAAGCCCAGTCGTCACCACGAATGAGCAGAAAAGAAGAAGATATCCTACCTCCATGCAGCGCGATCGCGTTTCCTGGACTCTGGCTTCAGCTTATCTGCCTTTACTGGCGTCACTGGTTCATCGAGATCCGTCTCATCAATTGGGTTCCCTGTCTTCAGCAGCGAAAGATCGTGCTCGTCGTCAGCCATGTGCACATCTTGGGCGTGAACCTTGTCGTCGTTCACACTAGACTCCGATGCTTCGTGGTACAGTGCGAAACTCATCAGACCCATGGCCTTCTCCGCGTCTTCTCGTTCGATCGACTTACTCAAGCGGGCTTTTGCGTGGGCCGATGCTAAACGAATCAGCGTTTCCAAACTACGAGCCGTGACTGGAAGTGTTCTAGCATTCTGTTGAGATCGCAACTCGGCGTAGCCTTCCGCGATCAAGTCGATCGCGCTGTCCGTCAACACAGGTTGAAAACGGGTCTTGGCGTAATAAATGTACTTCTTCAAGAAGTCCAACGTGAGGATTCCATTTCCACTTCCAGAGTACGAGGAAGATTGGAAACCGCCGTGCAAAAGCGGGTCGTACTTTTGGAAGATCGACTCGGTCGCGTCCGAGTTATCACCAGAGGTATCCTTCAAAAGCGCCATGTGGTCCGTCGAACTCACTTCAAACGACAGCGGCGTGCCTTCTTGACCCGCGCGCGTGTATCGGTGCATTCGCAACACGTGGTCGGAAATGTTACGATCGGCACCTCGATCGAGCTTGTCAAGCACGACAAACAGTAAATCGAAACGAGAGAGCAGCGAATCTGGGAGCCCGATGTTTTCTTGAGGCTTCTTGTTCTTGTTGTATTGGCCATACACCGGATTTGCCGCTGCCAACACACTGCAGCGCGCATTCAAGGTGGCGTGGATACCCGCCTTGGCGATGGTAACGGTTTGCTGTTCCATGACTTCGTGGATAGCCACGCGATCCGCTTCACCCATTTTATCAAACTCATCGATGCACACAATACCACGATCGGCGAGCACCATGGCGCCAGCTTCCAATCGTCTCTCTTTGGTTTCTGGGTCCAAAGTGACAGCAGCCGTCAGACCGACACCAGAAGAACCTCGACCGGTGGTATTCACGGCCAGCGGCGCAATGGTTCGCACAAAGCGCAGCAACTGCGACTTGGCAGTCGAAGGATCCCCGACCATAAGAATCTACAAACGCACGCATCATTAGACATCTTGGTCCATGGAGATAGAGCTCACAGCATGCTGGCACTCACGTTGACGTCACCGCGGAGATGCGTTCCGTTTTCAAGGTTTTTTTCGACACCGCCAAGCAGTTGAAGCAGCAACGCCTTCTTGATTTCAGCGTGTCCGTAAATGGACGGAGCGATCGAGCGCGAAAGAATGTCGAACGCGTCTTCCCGCTTAGCAAACTCTCGGACGTTGAGCAAATCTTCCGTGGTCATCACAATACCGTTCACCTAAAGAGGATGCATCAAAATTAGAACGCGAACGTAATCCGCGGAATAGTGAGAACAAGTCTCCTCCCATACCTCCTTGCCCAAAAGCTGGACGTTGTTGGCAATCATGACCGTACGGAACACTGCCGTGGACTGGGCAGCCGATCTGCCACCGAGCGGGCGGTAGATACCGATGATGCGAACACGGTCGCCTGGTTTGCACTTGTCAACGAGATCGTTTTCGACGATCACATCACAGGAGCGCGGCAGCTGACCAAGTGGAGCGGTCTCGGGGGTTTCTTGCATGCTCAGCATCTGGTAGTCCTTGTATTGCGAGAGACCGAATTCTGTTTCCAAGAAGTTGCCATTCTCGTCCTTGGTTGGGTACACACTGGACGTTGGGAGACCCGTAAGCGACGTGTTGTCGCGGTATTCTCGCGAGAGCAGCGCATTCGTTTCCTTGCAAAAGTGAACCGACTTGACGACTTTCGGCCGCACCGCCGAGCACTTGGTGATGATCCCTTGCACGCACACCATTTGACACAAGTACGACGCCAAGAGACCGCGAGGGTTGACGTTGTGGTGTCCGAAATCCCCTTCAAAGCCAACGTGGAAAAGCATGTCCTTGCTCGATTCTTGCTCCTTGCTGCCGTACATACTGTCGTAGTTAAACACCAACTGCAAACAGCACAAAAACAATGTCGCACGTGGGGAGAGCAGAGTTAGCATCGATCGCCCCTTTAGTTCTCGAATGCGCGCTTTTATCACAAACACGCACGTCTTTCACCGCGGCTTCAAACGGAGGAACGTATTCCATCGGGTTCCGCAGAATTCTGTTTCGTCAGCACGTCACACCACCAGCAACGCCGCCATCACGCATTAGCTTTTTCTCGATCCGACTATTATATAGAATCGCCTGCAATATACCTGTCCGCGATGTTGTCCTGTCCGCTCGTGGTCGGGTCCGTGAACGAGCTGTCGTACTCACGCAGGTCGTTCAGGTCGACCGTGAGACGCGAGGTCTTCTGGTTCATCATTGTGCGCAGCTTCTCTGAGTAGTTCCCAAAGCCATCCTGTACATGAGATAATACAAACACATGCGTAGACCGTGGGTGAGCGCCTCGTGTCCCTCTCTCTTGTTTTTCCCTCCCCAGAGTGATACTACGTAGTAACGGATGCATGTGATCGAAAAGCAGACGCACCTCGTTCTCTAGGAAGTGCTGGAAGTAGTTCTTGTGGCGGCGGAAGGCCTCATCGAGCGCGTCCTGCTGCAGTTCCATCGTTCCAAATCTCTCGGCGCGAGTCCGCACTCACTCACTATTCCGCTTTGGGGGTTCGCAGTTCCGCGCGCGCGCAATACTCTCTCTCTCTCTCGTGTTTGGGTTATGGTTTTGGCGGACGAGGCGGTGGTCGAGTCCTGCGGCGACCGGGTAGTCAACATTCAAAAATGTCCATTTTTGGGAAAATGGAAACCGGTAGTCAAATTTCAATTTTCATTTGAACGCGCGCATTTTCCCGCCGAATGTTGGGGGGAAACGAAGGGGATGGGGTTCGAGTCTCCCGGTAAAGTTCACGGAAACTTGAAGGGAGAGTGCCACTTGCGCCAGAAAGTCAACAGCAAGTTGTCTACTGGACCACAACCATGGAGCGCAGCAAAGAGTGTAGCCATGTGCGGTTAAGTGGAGCGGAAGCACTTTTGCGCCAATGCGTGCATTATACAATCAAGAGCGCAGTCTACATGAGCGCGCACACTTGGGACGTCGCGTGCACAACGTGTTTCTTCACGAACAGGTAGTGGTGCGGTCGTTCGGTCTCGAGCGCTGCTTTTTCGTGCTGCAGCTGCGCAATTTCCTCGCGCAACTGCAGGCGCTCTTGATCGCCCAGACGCGCCATGCGCTCCAACTCCGCATTGATATCGACCAGCTCTTTCACTTCCGCGCGGTGTTTCTTCACGGTACTGCAGATCCACAAAACCAGCTTCGTGTTGCCACGCAACGACTCGGGGATGTCTTCGAGACCGGGGTTGTCTTCACAGCCCAGTTCTTCCAGTTTCGGACATTCGCATAGCGTGTGGGGGATCGACGTGAGTTTATTATGGCGCACATTCAGCACACGCAGCATCTGCAATCTCCCCAGCTCTGCGGGCACGGTCGTGAGCTCATTGTAGGACACATCGAGCTCTTCCAGACGCTCGCAGTACTGCAAGTCGCTCGGAAGTTCCGTGAGTCGATTGCGATGCAGGTCCAGCTTCCGCAATTGGATGCAATTTCCGATTTGCCTGGGCAAGGACGGAATCCGATTGTTGCTTAGGAACAGCTCGCGCAAGAGCAGTAAGTTGCCGACTTCTGCTGGAATGTGCACGAGTTGGTTCCTCGACACATTCAGGACGAGCATCGAGTGCACATGCGTCCACACGACTTCGTCCAACGTCACCCAGTGCTTGTCTTGGAGGTCGAGGATCCCATTCGCATCTGGCACAAGGGAGTCGTCGAAGATTTCATCCATGCTGACTGCGGACGTCCTGTCATGAAGCAAGCTAGCAGAGACAGAGAGAGAGGAGCACATTGAAACAGTCGCCAAATATACCAGCAGACTATAGATAGAAAGACGATTTTGTCATGGAAATACACACATGCAATCTTGGTTAGCAGGAGATGCAACAATTGTCGCTCTATGAGGAACGTCATCTTCAAAAATCCCACGGTGGGTACGTGTGTTCCTATTGAGTATCTCTGTCTTCATCAGCGTCCTCGTCTTCTTCGTCGTCTTCTGGCTTTTCCTCGACGACTTCGACGCCAACACGATGCCACGCGTTGTTCAATACGCCTCGCATGTTCCAAATGGGGGCGATCGTGTCGGGCTGCACGTTGTACGACGAGTCCACGGCCTTGCACGTAATATCCAGGTTCTTCGTACCTGGAGGGACTTCGACATCGAGCTCCCATGGAGTCCACGCCCATGCGCGATTGTATTTCTGTCGTCGTCCCGATTCATTCAGAACCGCAGGAACCCACGTTTTGCCGCCATCGGCAGAGACATCGACACGGATGATGTTACGGCCACCGCCACTCCATGCGTATCCTTTCACCGTCACAATCGACGAATCGTTCCCATCCTCGACAACGTGAAGAGATCCATTCTTTGGCTCCGTGATAGCAGACTGAACAGGGAGCTCTTGGATGGAGTCACCGGCAAACGTCCAGTAATCCTCGCGCGAGTAGTCCACGTTTGGTGGGAACCCTCGATAGTCTCGCTGTTGCCAGAAGCTTGGACTTTCCACATTGGAAAGAACAATACGATGCACAAACTTCACGTTTCTTGCTCCGACGGTGCCAGGTACGATCACGCGCAATGGGTACCCGTGATCGCGCGGAATCGGCTCTCCATTCATCTCGAATGCTAAAAGCACATCCTTGCGGGGATCCACAGCAGTGGCGAATGGAATCGACGCGCCATAGGATTTGCCCTCTGTGTCCGCATCGAGACCTTCAAACTGAACATGCTGAATGATGCAATTGCAATCGTCACAAGTGCCGATGTTTTCTGCCACATCACAGTCGTGCAAAGGGCGGCAGTCTTCTTCACTTATACCCAGACTCTGGAGCACGTCAGACAACAGTACACCCGTCCAGTTCGCAGTCGAAAGCGCAGTGGTATCCCAACTGAGTCCATTCACTTGCTTGACGCCAGACATCTCTGCTCGGCGATTACCAGCACACTGGATGGTAGTGGCAACCGTGTGGTGCTTGAATTTGAATTTGAGCTCGTCTAATGTGAACTCCACCTCTTTCCCTGGTTGTGGCGAAGGCAAGAAGGTTATCGACAATGCGATTAGTGCGCGATAACTCGTGCAAAAGACCAACAAGTGTGAACAGGACGCTCACCTTTGCCAATCCCGATCCCGGCAATCTTAAGCTTGTAATCAGCAATGTTCACGTCAGGCACTGGCAAGTGGTTTCGAACGAAAAACAAGTCGTTGGGGGTGATAAACGACTCCATCAGCAACTCGGGTGGTGGCTCGGCATTGAACGGCATGCTCGAGTTGACTTTCAGCGCTGGATGCCGCGTCGGGTCCTGGCTATAAGGTCCATCGCCGTATCGCTCTTTGCGCAGCTTTTCCAGGACAGCAACGTCTTCTTCGCGCAGGTTACCAATACGCAAACTCTCTAAGATCTTATGGACATCTGCGTGGTTATGCGCAGCATACAACTGCCAGAACGGTTCGATGGATTTACCAGCGGCGAGCAAGATCTTCGTCCCGCCAGGGTGCGAAGCAATAAACTTGGTAATCTCGTACACGCCATGCTTGTACACCACCCACACGCCGGTCTTTTTGGCCCCCGTATGGTCTTGGACTTGCTCCAACGTGTACGTTGGAAGCGATGGATCCACTTCCCCGGGGGTGAGCGGAGCAGGCGTTTCACTTTCTTCCTCGGGTTTTGCTTCGCAAAGCGCTCCAGCAACGCCAGCAGCAATGCCAGCGACTGCTAGACCTGCTGCAGCTTGCGAACTCCCATAGCGCCAGTCCGATGTATGGCGGTTCTGCTTACGATGAAACGTGGCGGCAGCACTGGTGCTGGAAACGAACTGTTGCAGCGCAGAACGGTTTTTCGAAACCGTTGGCGAGGCGACCAACTTGGCGAGCGCATTGCGAACTGATGTCACCTGCGAAGCGCGCATCTTGTTCGCCTTGATGTTGACTGTGTGCTTCTGCTGGTCGTGATGGGGGGATCGAGGAGTGAGGAAGGAGTTCCGGCAGTGCGTTCCAGGAGAAGAAGGAGGTCTGCACGTTGAATCTGTGGTGGGTGAATGAGCGAGTGAGTGAGCGAACGAACGATTGTGTGGGTGAGAGTGATGGTGTATCTCATGAAGAACCCTATCTTCTGCGAGTGTGGAGCTCTGTCACATTGCTTCGATCCAATCAAACCACGTCAGCAGGATATTCGACCAACCACGTCGCTTGGTTTGCAAAAGCTCCATCGGCGGAACACACCTAACCACCGATGCATGCCAGCCAGTAGAAACGGCGCACTACGATTGAGCATACTGCATGCGATATCATGGTGCGAGCATTTTTCTCGAATACCGCAATCTGTCATCGTTTTCGCATTTTGTTTCCAGGAATCAGATCCGCTTCAAATATCTGAGTCCGATCAGTTTTGACAACAGCATTCACTCTCGATCTCATCGACCGACATTCAGAGTCAGAATGATTGCAATGACAACAGCGAATGGCTGCTCTTCTTGCACACACAGTCTTCCTCCACAGCAAGCAAGTCTCATGATATCGCTAGGCAAGGTCTCTTGAGGGAAGTACATCGGTGAGGAGTGTCTGCTGTGGTTCATCGCCGTAGTGTCTGACGAGCAGAAGGGGATGGTGAGAGCAAAGTAGGAGAGTTTATTCTTCCGCTACCGAGGCAAACTGCGGTTGACATGATTCGCGCACAAGCGGCGACAGGCAAACGAACGAGGACGAAAAAGATGGAAGCGATGGGTGTGTTGAGCTGCGCGTGGATGTTGGCGAATAGTGTGGATTTCGACCAATCATCGAGACGCAGTGGCCGTAATCATGGACCCACTTGCGAAATGCGGTTCACAAGCAAACCATGAAGGGTCGGTCGCTTTCAAACAGAACCCTTCATTCCTCAATCGTCCAGCAAGCACAAAGATGTTCTCGTCCTTCTTCAGCGACACAGCGCGGCAAGAACCTGCTGAACCTGGCAAGAAATGGGACGCGGACGAGCTGATCAAACACCGCCGCTCGATTTTCCCGCGCGACTACGATGAGAACCGAAAAGTGCCGAAGGAGATCATCGACAAGATGCTCGAAAGCGCCAACTGGGCACCGACCCACAAACGCACCGAGCCATGGCGCTTTGTCGTGTTCGGTTCCACCGAGTCCATGCAACGCTTGAGTCAATTCGAAGCCGATCTTTACAAGCACACGACTCCTGCTCACAAGTTCATGCAGAAGAAGTACGAGAAGAAAGCGAAAACCAAACCAGGAGTTTCGTATGTGATCGCGATCTGCATGAAGCGCCAACAAAGTGAGCGCCTCCCAGAGATCGAAGAAGTCTGCGCAGTCGCCTGTGCGGTGCAGAACCTGCACATTTCCGCCGCTGGTCATGGCGTCGGTGGCTACTGGTGCTCGGGCGGTCGCATTTCTTCCGATGAGATGAAGGGATTCCTCGGTCTCGGCGAGAAGGACATGTGTCTTGGTCTCTTCTACGTTGGGTACCCCAAGCCAGGGCATGTCGCCACCAGCCGCCGGAACCCCATCAAGGACAAGGTTCAGTGGATCATGTAGTACACCCTACAGCCCCTGAAGTCGAGCGAAGCCTGACCGGTAGTTTTTCCAAGTTGGTAGAACGAGGAAGCAATCACAAGGAATGTAGTCTGTGTGGCAGGCTTTTCACTATTGCATCATTGCTGCCAATTATCGTGCAATAATTGATGTGTAAGAAAATCAATGATATCGCTTCAATCGATCACCTTCTTGCGTCCGATGTCGGATCAAGACTGTCCTGCTGGTCCCGCAATTCCAAACCTGTACAGGTTCATTAAAGCAATGCAGTAGCCATTTCAATGTGATCGAGTTGGAGAGGACTCGACATTTCGAGTAAAGGTCTGTTGGAGAAAAGGGAAGAGCAGACATTGTTGACTGGATCCGATGACACGTGGCTATTGGCCAATCAACTCGCTCCCTCTCCATTTCAGCCAATCGACGAGCATATTGACCATAATCATCTCGAATCTGA
Organism: Globisporangium heterothallicum; assembly: GCA_023334155.1. Lineage (NCBI taxonomy): Eukaryota > Oomycota > Peronosporomycetes > Pythiales > Pythiaceae > Globisporangium > Globisporangium heterothallicum. The sequence goes on along the minus strand of JAASGH010000007.1, from coordinate 23,946 downwards.
GACAAGGTTCATGATGATTTGCAATCGAAGAGGGTCTTTTAACCGATGAAACGGACGAAACACATTTGGGATTGCAGGATGGTGTCATTTCTCAACATTCCAGCAATCCGTGAACCATGGTCTCGCCTTCGCCCTCCACTGCGCTGATCGCCGTTGCGGCCGCCGTGTCCGTCGCGCTCTACGTGGTCAAGCAGCGCGCTGGTGCGAAACCGGCCGCAAAAGCGCCAGCCGCCACCACCACCAATGCGGGTGGCAAGAAATGGGACGCGGACGAGCTGATCAAGCACCGTCGCTCGATTTTCCCTCAAGACTACGACAAGACTCGCAAGGTGCCGAAGGAGATCCTCGAGAAGATGCTCGAAAGCGCGAACTGGGCGCCGACGCATGCGCGTACGGAGCCATGGCGATTCGTCGTGTTCAGCACTCCGGAGGCGCTGCAACGTTTGGGTCAATTTGAAGCCGATCTTTACAAGAAGATGGTGCCAGCCGACAAATTCATGCCAAAGAAATACCAGAAGAAAATCGAGGCAAAGCTCGCTTCGTCGTATGTGATCGCGATCTGCATGAAACGGCAAGAAAGCGAACGCCTCCCAGAGATCGAAGAAGTCTGCGCGGTCGCCTGTGCGGTGCAGAACCTGCATATCTCTGCTGCTGGTCATGGTGTGGGCGGCTACTGGAGCTCGGGTCCTCCAATCTTCTCGAGCGAGATGAAGGAATTCCTCGGTCTCGGCGAGAAGGACAAGTGTCTTGGTCTCTTCTACGTCGGATACCCAAAGCCTGGTCACGTTGCCACTGGCGCCCGTAAGTCGATCAAGGACAAGGTGCAGTGGGTCACGAAATAGACGGTTCGCGTTGGGTCGATTTTGTGTTTAGAGTATGTCGATACAGTCGCATGATGGCACTGCTGCAATATTACATTAATGGTAGGTGGGTGCTGCAAAGCTGCACTTCGTGTCCCTATTTTCCTTTATCGTCGCTCTTTATTTGGATCCAAACTCTGCTTCCCATCCTTCGAATCGGAGAAGTTGATCTTGCCCGACGGATTTGGAAACATTTCGAAGCGCTTCAGCAAAATCATCCTGCGAGAAGCACATCAGCATAGAAAAAGAGGCATCTGTACGCGCCAAGTGGAAGATCTTACTTTCGTGACAATCAGTCGTTTCTTTTCGAGCAGCTCGCGAAGATCGTCACCAGCTTCCTGATCTTGGCGACTTAATTCCATCAGCAGACCCGGCGTGTAGACGCGCTTCACTGGCATTCTCTTGGCTGTGGGATACCGTGCGAGATTAGATCAGAAGGGGGGAAACAAACCGCACTGGAAACGAACGTACCAGTTTCACATACGCTAGTGATATCATCTCCACTGTAGCCCTGCACAATGCAACGCATACAACCATTACTACCTCCATGTTGGACAGAATGGGCGGATAGATACAGGAACGTACCTGCGTTTCTTGAACCAGTTCCTCCACGTCAACATCGGGTGCGAGCTCTACTCGTTTCAAATTCAAATGAAAAAGTGCACGACGAGCGTCCGCCTCAGGCAAAGGAATGTACACGCGTTTCGTTAACCGTCGACGCATTGCTTCGTCGAGTTCCCATGGCAGGTTTGTTGCTGCAAGCAGCATCACTCTGGCGCCTTCGTGCTCTACAGATGAGACACCATTGATCTGAACGAGCAGCTCCGTTTTGACTCTGTGAGTGTCAAATCGTGTCAGTAATCAAGTAGCGACAAAAGTGGAAGCAACCATCGCGCTGCGAAACGAACCTTCTGCTCGCTTCATGCTCAGTTGCAGCTCCTCTCGCCGACGCAATCGCATCAATTTCGTCCATAAAAATGATAGAAGGTTCGTAATACCGCGCCATGTCGAACAGTATTCGCACCATTTTCTCGGAGTCTCCACGGTATTTCGACGACAGTGTAGATGCAGACACACTGAAGAATGTGGTCCCGCACTCATGTGATACCGCCTACAAAAGGAGACAATGAGTGTGGCAATGACCAACATCGTGACAGCAGATCCAGTAGATCACCTTCGCTAGCAACGTTTTCCCTGTTCCTGGCGGTCCAAACATCAAGACTCCGTTACAGGGTTTTAGTAATCCATCCTGCGAAAAGAACAGCTTGTCAATATTCTCCAAACGTGCGGTCGAGGAGCAGTAGCGACTGGAGCATGAATACCTCAAAAAGATGCGGCGCAATCTGTGGGAGCATGACGGTTTCTTGGAGAAGCTGTTTCGTATGCTCCAAACCAGCGATGTCATCGAATGTGATTTTTTCACCTTGGTCGACAATGTCCCGCTCGATTGCTTCGATGAGCTCCTGATCTACCCAGCCGTACTCTTTTGCAAGATCTGAATATCTCTGCTTGCCCGCTATTGTATTCGATTTGGACTCTGGACTGGAACTTGTGTTGCTCTGGATGCTTTCTCGTCGCTTGGATTTCGCCGAACCTCTTGAATTTCGCCGAGACGCTGGTTCGGTAACTTTAGAAGTACCTGTTGAAGTTCGCTTGACGCTATTTCGATGAGCATTTTCTGCGCACAGTCGCAAAACGAGATATGTGAACCTCTTACTGAAACCCAAATGATGTACTCTTCTCGAGCACAAACCTTTCCCCTTGACAGCTCCAGTGGATCGCGACGTTGTCGCTGCTGGCGCCTTCCGACTATTTATTGCACGGTTCGAAAAGCGAGATCTAGATAAAAATGTCAGTGGCAGTCATTGCATGAGTGCACTTTGCATCGCAGCCGAGTCAAGCAAATGAAGCTACCGCAAGACTCACAGTGCCGTGGAAGTCACATCGGTGCTCTGTGTTTCACGTTTATTTGCCCAAGGTGGTAACTTCTTCTCCCGACTTGGCGCCGCGTAGTTGGTCGAGATCTGTCGAGTTGTCATCGAATGTCTTGCCAATGGTCGATCAGCAGCTCGAGGTTTTTGCCACTAGACCATACCCAATACAAAACACACCCACCCATTCAAACGCAGGTCTTTTTACAATCACAGCACAATGGTAGGAATGGACACAATACGATGCTTCCCCCACTTACTCTTTGAGTAGGTTCGTCCCTGTCGTCGTCATCACCATACACTGGACTGCTGGTCCAATCAGCGCCATGCCTCTTACCCCCGCCAATCGAACTGGCTGCTCGTTTCTCTTTCTCTAATTGTCGTAGTCGCTGCTTTCGCAGTCTCGTTTCGTCCTGCAACTTGACGTTCCGCTGGGTGGTCTGGATGTTGCTCGCGACGAATTTCAAGTCCTGCAGCATTTGCTGATACTCGACCATCGCAGCATACTCATATTGAATGTCGTGGAGAAACTGCGCACACAAGAACGAGAGTATCCCAGTCAGCGCGTAGTACACACGCTTGGGTACCTCCATCCAGCAATGGAAGCGCTCACCTGTTTCACTTCGAGCGAGTTCGAGGACGCGCACTGACGCTTGACATCCTGCAGCACGCTCTTGAACTCTGGCAGTCCGCGCTCGTAATCGCCCAAGAGACAGAACTCTCTCGCACGCAGCAGCTGGTGCTGCACTTCCATCGCGCTCTTCCTCGTCCCCGCATGCGTCTCCATGGTGCAAATGCGTTTGGGAGGAGGGTGGTCAATTTTCAAAAACAACAAAAACAAAACAAAAAAGCGAGAGAATGCGGAATTGCCGCCATCTTTTTCCTCGTGTTTGATTGGACAAATACCTATGTCGTAGTAGCGAATGAAAAGGCTCTGGATGGTGAAGGGAGGTTTTATGATTACGGCATGCGAGGTTTTTTATATCGACTGGGGACACAAAATGACTACCCGGTACAGTCGCGCTGCTCGGTCACTCAAACGCGAACACGTAGAGCTCGTGGAGAACCCGACACATCTTTAAAGCGCACAAGTGAAGCACTCCGCTACATCCGGCAGATTGGTTGATTGATCGAGTAATATAGATAGAGAGATGGCGCTTCCAGAATTGCAGATCGTGGCGGGCATCGTCACAGCGCTCGCGGTGGGTCTCCTCCTGCTCGCGGTGCGCGTGATGTACCCGAAGAAAGTGGACGAGATCGACGAGTCGCTCGAAGCGATGATCAACGGTTTTGACTTTGAGCTCCCCGAAGAAGTCGAGATGTACCGCAAGATCAAGGAAGAACACCCAAACGAACCGGATGTGGTGTTCAACATGCTCTTCCGTCGTGCGGTCGCCGATATCCCATTGATCCGCAAGATCCAGTCGGAAAGCGCTGGCATCCAGCGCTTGAAGAAGAACGACATCTTGAAAGACGGCTCGTTCTTGAGCTACAAGTTCGCCGAAGAGATGATCAACGAAGAAATCAACGACGTGCGTCGAGAGGCAGAAGAACTCAAGCCAGGTATGTTCGCATCGCTATTTTACACTCGCACCCTCGATGATTGCAGGTGATGGATGTAAACGAGCTGCTCTCTTTCTGCGTGCATCCACACAGGTGAGGGATGGCCAGACAAGATCTTCCCACAAGCAGTGCAGTTTATGAACCACATGGCCGAACAGCAAATGGCAGCACAGCGAAAGGCACAGGAAGAGCAAATGCAGCAAATGCAGGCGATGATGCAAGCTCAGGGAGCAGCCCAAGGACAAACCATTGACACCATCACAGAAGAAGAAGACGAAGAAACCTTGAGAAAGAGAAAGTAGAGAAATGAAAGAGCATTCGCAGGTTTTTACTGCCTGTTTGCGTGTTTGATTGGTTTGATTGTGGCAGATATGTCGGACGGATCATGGTCATTCGTGTTCATAGATTGGATTCGGTGGTGGTGGTGTGAAGCAACCTGTTGACGCTCGCGATGTGTTGCTGGGTTGCTTCTTGCAGCTGCTTGATCATCGGTAACGTTAAGTAATGGTCAGTCTCGTTCATACTGTCATTGCCATCTTGTGTTGTTGTTTGTGCAGCCATCCGTCCTCCTCGAATCCCAGTGGTTTCTATTTCTTGTGCATGGTTCATCTCGTATCGGACCCCGATCTTGTGGATTTCCTGGTGAGCGACCTCCTGATTGAGTTGACGTCGCATATACCGCAGCATTCGCTCGCGCGGAGAGGCAAACGCCCAATCGGCGAATTCCAGCGCTCGGTGGATGTACACTTGCTGGGACGCAGGAGCAGCAGAGACGGTGGTCTGCCCTGACGATCCATCGGCGAAGAAGAACGAGCACAGCACTTGGTCTCGATCCACTTGCAGGATGGTGCGATCCTGAAACGCGACACGCACTCTGCCGTCTGCAAACGCTCGGAATCGACCCTGCTCAGTCTCCACTCTCTCAACAACTTCACTCGAGACCAGCGACTGCTTTCCATATTGAGAGAACCACTTTTAATCTATCTGATCGACTTGCTCCCGAGCGCACGCAAAAGTCTACATGTTCAACATACCTCAGCGTCAGCAGAGGAAATGTCGCTGGTTACTGTGGTCGTGTTGCCAGAGGACGCTAGAAGATGCATGACGTGGTTGCACAGAGAAAGCACGCTCGTGCTGGTGCGTGATGAAAGGAAGCACAATTGTTAACGTTAACCCGAGCACTGCACGAGTTGCATGTCCATGCGGGGGAAATGCGAGGGTTCGATTACCTTGGGTTTGCTGTAGCGAAAAAGGACGCCGGTGGGATCGTCTCCATCGTAAACTGCTGCTGGAGCTGACCATTTTCACCGTACCATCGAAAGAATCCGCCGGCGCATTCAATCACGGCGTCTTGATCAGCGAGTTGAACCTGTGTACCACATTCAATAAACGATGAGCCACTTTCACCACATATCGAGGAACAAAACCATGGGGAGGGGAGCGTACAACAATGGACGGCATGATGGCTCCACCTGGTCGGCAAAAGTGAAACGTCGCATCGTCTTTCACCTCCACCACGACTCGCTCGTACAGCTTCTTTGTCGGCAAACTTGCGACGCGAAGCACATCGGCAAGCACGAGTCCGTCGCGATCTGCGTCACCATTCGTGTGAGAAGTCGATAGCGCTGGAAATGACGGTCGCGCACTGAACGCTGCGTTCCCTGGGAGGTCGCTGAATGCGGATTCATTTTCTTGGAGTGCGTACTCGAATTCTGGCAGTTTGGAGCTGTACGCACTGTGTGCATGCAGGAGAACTCGGACTGGGTACCCAAAGCAGGGCGGTGTATGGTGCACCGTGAACGTCTGCTGAATGGTCGAGTAGTAAGCGTGTCGGTGGTCGCTGTCTTCGCCCATCTCGACGGATGTCTTGACTTGCACAACATAAAACACATCGACGAGGGTCGCACTTGGATGCAGACACACGCGAGCATTGCCTTCGATGGATCGGATCTCGAATCGCTGCTTGCTCACGTCAAACAGCGTCCGCGTGTAGAACGTCCCCACAGACCATCGTGCTCGCAGTACCCTACTGCTGCTGTGTCTTCTCTGACTTCGCACCAGTTGGCTCGGTTCTCCATTTTCAGGTTCTTGCGGTTGGCACAATGCGCGATGCACATACGGAGCGAGATTGGTACTGCTCGAACTGGTTTGCCACGCGAACCGATTGCGCAGGTTGACCGTCTCGACTACCATTGCACGATGGCTCGAGAGCGCCGTCGGTGAGAGATGCCGAGTCTGGGACCCATCCGGGTGGATGTACGTGTATGTGTGACCCGAGCGTTCCAATACGATCGTGTGCGTCTCGTGGGTGTTCTTTCGGAAACAGTTGATGGTCGTGCCGTCTGCGAGCAGCACGCCTCGGAGGTGTCGGTGGTGGTTTCGGGCTTCAGCTGCGCCAGATCGCGGCGGTTGCACCGATGCCTGAGGCTCTGGCTCCGGTCCCAGCAGCGACGACATCGATGACATCAGCTCCGAACCAGACATGAGAGGCATCAATTTGTTGTTTGTTTGTTTTGGGATGAGTGATCAAAAGTTGCTGCTTGAGGAAAGTTTCCATTCGAGGGTGTTTGCAGAAAAGGTTCGATGTGTTGTAGTTGCTCATTTAGAGGGAGAGATGGTTGCTCTTTCGAGGGGTTCCACTGACTCGACCATCACTCTCGACCACAAGGTTTTTGTTATGTGTGAGTGTGGAGCTGCTCATCAATGTGTGTTCACTTGAAGATCTGGCACGTGCAACCCAAGCGCAGTCGAAGAACACGTCTTGCAACCATGCCGAAGCTCTTTGTGAACGGCAAGATCTGGCAATGGAAAGAGCCGAGCGACGTATCGGAAGAGCGCCACGCGTTCGCAGAATGGATGCTCGTCTCCGACGAAGGCAAGATCCTGCAAATTGGATCGGGAACACCACCGTCTGCATCCTCCGATGCATCTCCAGCACCGCAAACGGAGAATCTGGATGGCGCACTTGTGCTGCCAGGTCTGCACGATTCCCACATCCATGCGTATTACATGGGCGAGAGTGACGAGTTTCTGAATTTGACGGGCTGCACGTCGTTTGAAGACTTCGCCGAGCGACTCGGGAAATACGACGCCGCGTATCCGGAGAAAGCGTGGGTTGTTGGTTTCGGCTGGGAGCAAGATCAGCTTTCTTCCGCAGCTCGTTACCCATCGCGATATGATATCGATGCGGTGATTAAGGACCGACCTGTGCTTCTTTATCGTGCATGCTGGCATATCGCTGCAGTGAACACGAAAGCGCTCGAGATCGCTGGCATCGACATCACCCAAAAAGTGCATACTGTCGAGTCCGGCACCATCGACGTTGACGACCATGGCGCGACAGGCATTCTGCGGGAATCAGTAAGTGCACATGTATCTTTCCGTTCTACTGTCTGCTTGGTCTTCATCTGCTAAGACGGAAACTTGCTCTCCAACAATGTCAACCCAGGCTGTCGATCTGGTGATGAAGCATACGTGGGAAAACTCTGAAGGTACGCCGTCGGGTTTATCTGCATTTCGTTTGTTTTACTAGGCAGAAAGATGGGATGCTCTAATAAAACTACATGCCTGTTGCTTGCAGATATCCGAGCGAAGTATTTGACAAACGCAATGCGAAAGTGCGTTCGTTACGGGCTGACAGGTACGACGATATCGCACGATTGCTAGAACCTGGGGAGATGCTATTGCAGTGTGCATTATTCTCAACATCTCTGTGCGAGTAGGCATCCACACGAACGACCACAAGGCGTGGCAATTGTACGAGAAGATTCAAGAGCGAGCGGGTCTTCCACTTCGCGTGTACATGACTCCTTCAATTGGCGAGCTCAAGGATCCTGCTACGCCACGCCCAGGCTCCAAAGTGGGACTTTTGTCCTGCGACCGCATCAAGTTGTTCTCAGATGGCAGTCTTGGAGCGGTACTGTTAACATACTACTCCCCCCAATGTTGTGCACCTCAGGCAGCGCTTTCGCTTGTGCTTTGCAGTTTGCTCATGGTTACCGGATGCGCATCATATGTGTGTAGGAAACTGCTGCAGTCCGCCAACCATACATCGGTACCGAAAACCGAGGCATTTTGATGGACTCCGATGCAGATCTCATTAAAAAGGTCTCTGATGCGAATGCTGACGGATTTCGCTTGGAAATTCACGCGATTGGTAAGTTTAACCGAAGCAATGGGCAGGATCCTCTCTGGTCGCTAAACGGGTATTCTATTCCTTAGGCGACCGCGCTGCGGAACAGGTGCTCATGGCTCTGAAAGAAGCCAATATCCCTGCTGACAGGCGTCCGATTCTCACGCACTGTCAGATTCTTGGCGAAGATTTGATTGTGCAAATGAGGGACCAGGGTGTGATCGGCAACATCCAGCCGTCGTTTACGATTACGGATGCCTCCTTTGCGCGCAAACGCCTTCCCGAGCATGTGCTCGCGCACTCGTACTGCTGGAAGAAGATGATCAAAAGTGGCATTGTGTGCGCAGGCGGGAGCGACTCGCCCATTGAAACTTGCAACCCGTTCCAAGGGATGTACGACGCCATCTACCGCCACAAGCCTGGCCAGCCTCAGGATGTGTTCCTGCCTGAGGAGAAGCTCACTTTCGACGAAGCTCTGGAGATCTACACGAAAAACGGAGCGTACGCCGCGATGGAGGAGACCCGTTTGGGTCAACTTACCCCAGGGTACCTTGCCGATTTCGTTGTTCTTCAAAAAGACGTCACGCAGGACCATTCGGCGCTGTTGGAGCCAGACCTTGTGAGAAGCGTGTGGATCGGTGGTGCGAAAACGTACGCGTTCGACCCCGAAGCGAACGCGAAGGATCCGGCGTTTGATTTCTCGCAAAGCTCCTTGCCGGGCAAGAACGGTCCCCACGTTCGCATCTGCCGTTGCTGCTGCAGATAAAGGAGGTTTTGTCAGTCGTCCGTCTGGCACGATGTGAGTGCTTGTGTGAGTCTGTGTTCAGCTTCTCACAGACTGGCGGGTCAGTGATTGCACAGATCGAGAGGCATTCGTGCGCACTTGCGTGAATGGATGTTTTTGTTTGCATCCCTTTCGTCTCGATAATTGGCCATTTTTGCACATTTTGTCCATTTTGGCGTGTTAATGTGTCTCGATTACCGTGGTTTTATTGTCCATTTTGGCGCATCAGATCGTTTCCAGTATAGTGTGGCCCACGCTGCAGAAGAGGATCGACTCAGATCTGCACCTGGCTACGGGTTTGGGACCGGAATGTGGGTGGGTGGGTCTCTCCAGTTTGTCGCGCGCAATGCGGTCAGTCAGTCGTCAGTGATACGATGAGGGGAGAGAAAAGCACGATGAGGACGCCATCATACCTTTTCCGCCAATCAAGGGTCTCTTCGATCCACTTTCCGCCAATCAGCATGCGTATCCTTCCTCTCTCTCTCTGCTAGGAAAGAAAGAAAGAACAAAAACGAGGCAGTGCGAGTGGGGGGCGGGAGAGTGGAAAAAAGACCTCCACCACCCTTGTGCGTGCCCGCGTAATCCCAGAGCAAAGCCAGACATCGGAGGCGAAGCGGACGACGCGGAAGCCATTTCCTCTCTATTCCCCTCCTTCCTCCTGTAGACCAGCAGCAGCGTCATGGAGGTCGTGGACAACCAGCGCCCCGAGGAGGAGAGCTCTCTCGTCCCTCAGGACACCAAAGTGGACACCAAAGTGGAGCTCAAGCAGGAGGTGGTGTCTGTTGTGTCCAGTACCGCTGCCGTGGACTTGCAACAAGCAGAAACAGAGACAGCAATAGACGCAGCGCGGTCCCCCGCCGTCGAAAACGAAATTGCACAAGAAGAAGGTGTGGGGGAGGACCTAGTAGCGACTGTCGTTGAGAAAGAAGAAGAAGAAGCAGTGAGAGTGACGGAACAAGTGCTTACGACGGAGACTACGGCGACTGTGAAGACGGAAGTGGAGACGACGACGACGACATTGACGGTGGCGTCGATGGAGTCAGACGAAGAGTTCGTGGTCGCGGACGATGAGCCCCTCGACCTCGCCGATCTCGTTCTTCAGGTCAACGAGGATGATGGCGAATTCAACTCAAAACAAAGCAACGGTCACGACTCGAAGGAGATGAACAAGCACGGCAGTAAACACATGGACGACAGAGATAGCGACGAGGACGAGGAAGATGACAACCTTGAGCATGAGCTGCAGGATTTCTATGCCGAGAAGCATAGCGGCCATGAGAAGCACTCGAGTGTGCCAACCACGATCACATACTCTGTAAACGAAATGGAAGTGATCACAAACCGCGGGGGGCGATCGGGCAGTTTGTCGAAGTTCCTTGACGACTCGGACTCCTACCGCCGTCGCTCGTTGCCAGCATACCCGGACGACCCACTCTTTGGCGCAACGCTTCACCACAAGACGATGAGCCTTGCGGCGTTCCTCGATATGGGCATTGACCCCATCCTTGAGATTCTGGAAGACACCGACTCGGACATCCGCCTATGGCTCATGCAACCGCAGACTGTGAAAGCCGTGCTGGCCGAGTTTATCACGCCACCGGTGCTCAGCGGTGAACCGCATGAAGAGTACGGATACTACAAAAAGCATTTTGTCTGCTCGGAGATCATCATGAAGCTGTACACGGGTGAAGAAGACCTGTACGAATCGTTTTCATCCGACTCGTCCTCGGGCTCCACCGCCACGAATGCCGTGTTTGGATGCCAGGATGCCGCTGATGTTGAGAAATGGGAGCAATTGTACTCGATTTTTAACAACCCGCTCCCACTGGACGAGATGCAATTGCTGTTTTTCAGCAAGGCACTTGTTCGTCTGCACGACGGCTTCTGCCTCGAAGAAGGTTACGTGTCGAATGTGCTGCGTCGCTTTCTGCCGATGGTCGTGCCACATCTCTATTCCAACACGATCAAGTACATGCTGACGCTGATCCTGCAGTCCTACGAGAGCGTCCATCCAATCACAGGTCGCAATGATGCAATGGAGATTGTGGCGCCATTGCTCGCCGAAGCCACGCGACTCGACTTGGTGCAACCTCAAAACCCGCTTCTTGTGGAAAACACATCCCATTTGCTTGTCGATATGCTCCAGGCGAACCAAGCCGATCGCCTCGGTTCGTTCTGCCGTCGTGAAGGTGGTGTCTACCTCTCGAAGTACTTTGTTCGCGATCAGTTTGGTACGATTCGCGGCTTTGAGTCCATGACCCACGGGTACCACAATTTCTTGCAGTACATGCTGCTTGAAGAACTTGGCAAACACCCAGCGATCATCGAAGTGCTGTTCCGAAACGCGTACCAAGAACTCGCTACGATTCGAGAGCAGAAAATAGGCGAAGCGTCAAGCTGTGAGTGTCTCGAAGGTGTATTGTGTCGTTGGCTGCTTGCAAATCACTGACTTTGTTGATGTGTCTCGCTCTTTTCTCCAGCTTTAAATGTCCATATCGCAACGGAGCTGTTGCTCCTGTGCGGCAAATACTACAGTGACAGCAACGGAGATGACGGGGACAACAACCAGAATGAAGATTCCCAGAAGTTTAGAAACTCGTTTGGGTACGGGAACTTCTCCGCCGATCAGTTTTCCAGCTCACCGCGCGAGTCAGCCACAGAAACGTCGATGTACAATTTGTCGTCGCTGTCGCATGGCAATGCGCTGTGGTCGAGCGTTTTGAGTGTTGCGCGCAGCACTGCGCATGAATTCGTGTCCAACTTTGACAAGGGACTCATCGCCTCGCTGGAGATCTCACTGGCGAAGTACTTGCACGCCTTGGTGGCGCTAAACGATGAAGAAGTGAACAGCCAGCTTCATGAAAGTAGACTGATCACTACGTACCTCCGGGTGTTAGAGAAGCGATCGAAGTTTGATATGCTGTTGATCCACGTTGTCCCCGCGATCTCGTTCATTTTGCGAGACGCAGACGGGACGCGTGCGAAGAATTGTCCGTTGACGAAGGATCTGTTCGGTGCCGATGGTGAGGACAATGGCCAGACCATCATCGACCTTCTCCTGAAGGCCAAGACGGACATTCCAACGCTGCAAATCTACTCGGCAATCATTCACGATGTGATCGACGAAGTGTTCGCATCCAATAGCCCGTCTCAGAACAATGCCCAGGTTCTCTTCCATTGCAAACGAAGCTCATCGTGGTCGAAGCTTACCGGGAGAAGCAGCTCAAGAAGCGATGCGAAGCGCGGATCGGACACGAAGCGAGGTTCGGACGAAGGAGTTGCTGCCGCCAACAACCGAAGAAGCTCGCTTAAGGAGAAGGAGCCAACACCTTCACCGAAGCCCACTGCCTCTTTGGTTCCAGTGGCCGACCCAGCGGACGACGAGCATGTCATTGTGGAAGACAAACAGATGAGTCCAGTTAATGAGCCTGAAAAGGTGGAAAGCCCCGTCGTCACCCCGACTGCTGCTGATCCAATCGGTCGGTCGTCGGAGTCCTCGCAACCGGACAAGTCGTCTCCAAAGGAGTCCGAGAAAGACACAACGAGGAAGTCCCACTACTTCAAGAATGTGCTGCAATCGCCTGTGTTTAAGAGTCCAATGCGATTGGGATCGGTGATCAAGATCCCGGAGAAGACGCCTTCCCCACAACAGAATGGTAGCCAAGACCAGTCTTCCCAGCAGAACCAGCAGCGAGGATCGTTCCAGTGGAACAATGTGTTCAAGAAGTTGCGAAACTCGTGGGTGGCGAACCATCACCATGACAAAGCAGAGAAGAAGCTGCTAGCGCTGAGCAACGAGCCGTTCGCGCAGCCGATGGCTCCCCGTCAGACGGATGTGCTTGTTGTGGACACTTCGCGCGGAGACGACGTCACGAAGCTTGTTCACCACGACAGTGGAGTCGTCGTCACGGATGTGCCCCCTTCCTCTGCACATCATTCGGGCTCGTCGTCGGACAAGGGGCTGATGAATGTGATCACGTCTGGGTACATGTACAAGAACAAACTCCCCGAGACTGGTCAACGTCACGTGTGGGAGCGATACTACTTTGTGTTGAATCGACTAGAAGGATCGCTTAGCTACTACATTAGCGAGGCGCATGCGAAGGACCGAACGTACGTGCGAGGCACGGCGCGGCCGCAGAGTGTCTCGGAAGGGATCCCTATCCATGTAACCGGTCATCGCAGCGTGTACGGTTTCCAGATCAACACGCAGGGCCACGGCGCGTTCATGGTGCTCGTGGACTCGATTGACACGCGACTGGTGTGGCTGACGGAGATTTTAGTGTGCGTGAATGCGTCGAACCCCCCACCTCAGCCCTCGAGCAGCAAGCGATTGTCGCTGCTGGGTGAAGATGCGTCGAAATTTTACAATAGTGCGGTGAGCTCGCAATGCTGGAGCAAGCAGGAGATGAAGAACCTCGTCGTGGAGTTCTACAAGAACCTGTTTGGACCGAACCTCAAGTTTTCGACGCCTTTAGAAGCTCCCGCGTCGTTCTGGATGGAGGAGAAGATCGACCCGGTGGCCGAATCGTGTGTACTGAGCTCGAACCTGCCCGACTGCGTGCCGTATTGGGGCGAATTCCACGGCTACAAGCGGCTGTGCGATTACTGGAAGATCCGCGACGAGACGATCGAGCGCAGCGGGGGGCGTGTGCTGCGCATCGTGATCGACGAAGACGAGGAAACGGCCGTGGTCATGACGTCGACGACGTTCCGCATCCTGCGCAACAGCCAGATCGTGACGGAGGAGTCGTGTGATATCCTAAGTATGAGTGGCGGTACCATCGTGAGCATCCACTGCACTTTTGATTCCTACCGCATCGCCGAAGCGTTCCGAAAGTGAGTAGTTGCGCATTCATCCCTCCGTTGCATCCATGTTGTTGTATCAAAGTGTACTAACCCCTCGTGTTTGTGTGTGCATTAGGGAGGGCATCAGTGCGTCGTAATTGGTTTAAGTGTGTGAAGCAGAAAACGAGTAATGAAGAAGAAACAGAAACAAGATTAAATACCACCCTCAGAAGGAGAAGACGATGATGCGTTTAAACTATTCTCGCTCCCATTGCGTAGAGGGAGAGCGGGAGAAGAGAAAAGAGGTTGGAGTCGGTGTGCGTGCTTTTGAATACCTAATTGATGTGTATCTCTTGTATCTTGTACAATACAGATCAACCGAAATGTGTTTTGTTTTTTCAGTGTGTTGAGTGCTCCGTCGTCCAGTCTTGATTGTTGTGTGTTATTGTGGGGACTGCTTTCGGTGCGGAGGAAAGGAATGATGGAGACGGTTTGCAACAGCTCACCGAATAGTGACCATGAACAACAAAGACGAAAAGGCGCGTCTCCTCGCACAGTCTTTTTCTGCGGGTCTCACTTTCCAAGCACCATTTCCCCCTCAAAATCCAAACCACCCGGAATCCACACCGCTCTTCAAGACAGCACGATGAGCGAGTTGCAGTTGATCGTCGAGCAGCTGAACAAGGAGCCGTTCCGGTTGGGACTCACGCTCGTGGCGTTCGACGAGAAGAGCAACTTTGAGCTGCTGCAGATCCTGAACGAAGTGTTCACGGAAATCGACGCCAAGCACAACGTGGATCTTCGCAACGAAGCCGACGAGCAGCGCGCGTATCGGTACCTGGAGTTTCTGCAGCTGCTCAAGTTCCCATTGCCGCGCGATGTGGACACCTTCCGCGACGCGCTGATCCACGGCGACCGCCAAGTGCTGTACCCGATCCTGCACTGGGCGTTGAAAAACCTCCCCGGCCACAAGAAGCGCGCATATTTGGGGAAATTCCTGGCGCCATTGAATGTCCCCCAGGAGTATTTCGGCAATGAAAGCAAGTCGTTTCGATTGCTCTCCACTAGGTAGCTCGCATCGGAAGACTGATACGAATATGCGTGTGTTTGTGTTGTGTTTCCAGCGCTGAATGGCATGTACGAGCACTACAAGCAGCTGCAGGAGCAATTCAAGAGCGTGCATAAAGAAGTGGATCAATTGCGCAGCTCGAAGACGCGTCCAGGGGAGCTACGAAAGGAGATCACGCAGCTGGAAGAGGAATCGCACCAATTGCAAGAGAAAATCGCGAACCTCAAGAAGAAAACCGCCACGGAAAGCGGCTTCAAAGATATTCTCGAGGCGACGAGCGCATTGCGGAAAGAGCAGGAGGAGCAAGCCAAACTCGCGGAGCGCAAGCGTGATCAGATGATGTCGCTTACCCTTGTGGAGAAACGCTCACGTGAGTGTGAGCAGCGGCTCATGGATCTGCGTTCGTCGCTCAGTCACGATACGCCCCCCGACCAGCTCTTTGAGCATTTGAACAGCCAGGTCGAGCGCAATCGCGACATCCTCATGGCCAAGTTCCCCCAGGAGTTCAAGCTCCAACAGGACAACCTGCAGCGACTCGAGCGCGCGCTCAACGAACCGCCCAAGACCGAAGCCGACATAGCCGACATGGAGGACGAGATCGCGAGTCTCAAGAGCTCAATCCAGCATTTCCAGATGCAGATCGCCGAAGCGCAGAAGAATGCCGGAGACGATAAGCTCGGCATTTACCGTCAGCATGCAAACGTGCAGATGAAAAAGCTCGCCGGGAAAGAAGACGACCTCGACGCGTTGCGGACCGAGAAAGTGAAAATGCAGAAGCAGATTGAAGACTTGGAGGCGAAAATGTCGGAGCTTTCGGGCTCCAAGTTTATGAGTCGCGAAGAGTTCAAACAGTATGCGAACTCGCTGCGGAACAAGACAAACCAGTACAAGAAAGTGAAAGTCGAGCTCGCCGAACTCACCGCAGAGAGCGTGGTGCTGCACCGTACCGAGCAGCTTTTGAAAAGCAAAGATGCCGACTTGGATGGGTTTTTGAAAGCGATGGAGGCGAAAAAAGGCGTGACCGGGTTCCTCGATACCCAAGAAAAACTCGACAACATCTCGGAGATGAATGCGCAGGTGAACAAGATGAAAGGTGAGACGTTGGAAGAGATCTCGCGCATCGTGACGGACATCAACCAGACGCTCAAGGAACGGAAGAACCAGCTCGCGCCTCAGATCAAGGAGCTGCGCGCCGTGCGCCAGCGATACCAGGAGATGGAGCAAACGTACTTGGAGAAGAAAGCGCAATACGACAACACCGCCGTGGGACTGGAAACCGAGCGCATCAAGTTGGAGCAGGAGTGCAATGCGTTCCAGGAGGATTGTCTGCGCGAGGAGAGTCAGTACCACCTGCTGCACTGCATGCTCCAGATCGAACAGGGCAAAGTGAGCAAGATTGAGCAAGAAGTGGAGTTTGAAAAGGGCAACGGCCGCTTGTTGCGCGACATCAAGTCCTTCCAGGAGCTCTACAAGCACAAGGTCGCGCAACAAGAGAGTCTCACGAAAGAGTTGCGCAAGCAGCAGAAGACGCTCAAAATGAACACGACCGACCACAATGCGCAACGCCAACAGTTCGAGAATTTGTTCAAGCTGTTGCAGTGCAAAGTGAAGCTCGCGGGGAGAGCGGCGTCGGAGGCGAGTCGACAAGGACAGGAACTGTTCGATGGTCATGCCGATATCGCGCAATTCGAAAACGTGGGTGGCGCGAATGTCATGACACTGGATGCATAAGAGCAGCAGAGCAAATCCAAGTGGCTTCACCAAATCTCTCTGCTCTTATAAGGTTAGTTGATCTAATATTCACATTTTTTATATTTATCCTTTTTTCACGGAATCCATGCGTTGATCCTTCAGTGTGTTATGGGAGAAAAATGTCTACACCGTGTATGCTAGATCGTCTAATTGGCTCTCTAACGCAGCTTTCTGCTTCTCGAATCGTCGCGCCAGTTCCTGTTGATCACGTGCATACTGCTCTTCGAGCTCCTGAAGTTGCTGCTTGACGCTCTTGATCGTCGTCGTCTCGGGGTCTGTTGTTGGGTCCATGCTGCTGTCATCCGCTGGTCGAATCGACGTGGATTTGAGCGAGCTCTCATCTCGGCTTTGACGAAAATACCTCATGAACGACGGCTCCGAATTCTCCGCGTCAGTGTTGTCATCGTCACCAAGAGCAGCAGAAGTGTCGGACGCGTGCTTCAGCGTGCCGCCTTGCTCCGGGGAACCAAAGGAGCCTACCATCGTGCCGGTGGCGGAGAATGGGTCCACAAAGTCCTTTCCTCCTCGCATCATCCCCATCGTATTGCTTGTCGGAGCAGGAGGGGGCATGACCACCATTGTGCCATACAAATCGCTGGTATCGCGTCGCTCTCGAGCGTGGACGAGATCTGCGTCGTCGTCGTCGCTATGATCGCCAGCAGTGCCACCGCCGACGCCCGAGCCACAGAACACCATGGTGCCACAATTCGAGCCCAGATCACTCACCATAGTGCCACTTTGTGAACCACCACTGAGGAATCGAGCCGTTCGAGATGAGGAAGCCATCGATCCCATGCGAACCATGCTGCCGGTATTCTTGAGCATCGTGCTCACGTCTGCGATCGAGAGCGAGCCATCGAGTCGTCCCGTGGCGGCGTTCCTGTACTCGTACTCATCCTGGAGGTTCAAATCGCGCGCTTCGGCCACAAGTTCCAAGCTCTGATCGACGAGTTCCTGGAGGATCACGAGCCCCGACGATGATGAAGGCAATGAAGCATTCTGCTCCAGCTTGTCGACTTCTTTCTTGATAAACGGGTGGTTCAGCAGCTCTGCAGCGGAAGGGCGATGCTGTGGATCTTTTTGCAAGCACGTCATGATGAAATCGTTAAAAAGCGCCGAGAAGTGCTCGGGAGCTTTGAGTGTAGGTGGCGGACGATTCGGGATCATGAAGATCGCACGCATCGGATGCATTTGCGAAAGTGGGGGCTCACCCTCGGCCATCTCAATCGCGGTGATCCCCAAGGACCAGATGTCCGCTTTGCCGTCATACTGGGACTCTTGAATCACTTCGGGCGCCATCCAGAACGGCGTCCCGATGACCGTTTTTCGCTTGTTGATGGTATTCGTCAACTGCGCCGAGACGCCAAAGTCCGCGAGCTTGGCCGTGCCGTTCGATGCGAGCAAGATGTTGCCTGCCTTGATATCACGATGGATGTTGCGGTTCGCGTGTAAATATTCGAGACCTTTGGCGACGTTCGCGCAAATCGCGGCGATCTCGCGCTCGTTCAGGCACCGACGACGCAAGGCGATGAGGTCCGAAATCGAACCAGCAGCACAATACTCCATGGAGATCCAGATCTGGCCATCGTAGAGGAAGCTGCCATAGTACTGCACGACAAACGGGCTCGTGCAGTTTTCTAAAATCTTGATCTCCTTGGTGAGTTCGTGGAAATCTTTCTCATCGTTCTCCATGGACACGATCTTGAGTGCCACGACGTCGGCGCTGTCTTTCGCGACTGCTTTGTACACTTTCCCGTACGACCTACGGCAACGTGAAGAACACAGACGCAAGCACATCACACATTAGCAAACGAAGAAGAAGAAGAAGATCAAGACCGAGCAGACGATCAAGAGCCACGCCACGCACGCACCCTTCGCCAAGGCGTTCGAGGACTTCAAACACATCTTCTGGGTTCTCGTTCCGCTGAATTGAGGTCATTTTTACAGTTTAAACTTCCGCTGCGCGAGTGTTTCGCTTGGCCACCGATAGCGGAATGGGAAGCGAGCGCTCGGGTTTGGCTTGGTCGGGGCTATTCTTTCAGGTCCACACACTGACAGATACGCGCGCGCACACAACATCAACGAGAGGGCATAAGATGCAAAAAGAAAAACGCGATCATCGCCCAAAATGTTCCGCACAGGAATAGAGACGAGCGGCTATTTCCAGGCGGATCTCCATGCGAATAGAGAGGTTGAGTGAGGCTGTGGACAAATATAGCCAACGAACCGAAGGGCAAATCTTGGAATCTTTTACATCTGCTGATCAAACAGACAACTCGTACCATATAGGTAAACAACGGGTGGGGGAATTACATTCCTGTCTTTAACAAAAAGATGATTCTCGCTTCACCCCCATAGGAATGACTGACTTTGTTTCTTCTTCTTTGTAATCGCTCATTCTCGACGTGTCTACAAAACCATGAGTTCTGGATTCTCCATGTAACCTTTAAACACTTGCAGGAATTGGCCCGAGATGACGTCGTCGACGACCCGACGATCCGAGGAAAGCGTCACGTTCATGAGCGTCGCCACGCGTGGCTCGGGGTCGACACCTTCTTCGATAGAAAGGGGAGGCAGCACTTCCTTACGACCGCGGCCGACTGCCATAATGCACGCCTGCGGTGGGTTGATCACAGCCGTGAAGTTATCGACGCCGAAGCCACCCAAATTCGAGATCGTGAACGAACCGCCCTGAAATTCCTCCGGCTTCAATTTGTTTTGGCGTGCTCGCGAGACCAACTCCATAAATATATTGTTCACGCCGCTGAGCCCAAGAGTATCCACCTTTGGCACGATTGGCGTGATCAGACCCGCCGCAGTGGCGACGGCGACCGAGATATCGACAGACTTGTTCGCTTGCACCGCCTTCGTTTCCACGTCGAAGAAGCAGTTGGCTTCAGGAACGTCGCGCAAGGCAAGCGCAACGGCTTTGATGATGAAATCGTTCAGCGAAACCTTCACGCTGTGCGCAGACTTGAGCTTTTGACGCAACTTCATGATGTTGTCGATCTCGCAATCAATGCTCGAGTAGTGGTGTGGCACCGTCACCTTCGACGCAGTGAGACGCTTCGCGATGATCTTGCGCATGTTCGAAAGCGCAATGTCCGTGAAGTCGTCGCCGGCTTCCGTCGCAGGGGCGGCAGCTGGAACAGCAGCAGGACCAGGTGCTGCAGCGGCAGCAGCAGGAGAAGGAGTGGCAGGCGCAGAGGCACCCACATCCGCATGCTCAGCAGCAGGGAGCAATGAGCGCTTACCCAAGAACTTGATCAACGGTTGTCGACCTTTGTGCTCGGCAGGGGAAGAAGCGGCAGCAGCTGGAGCAGGCGCCGTCTCTTCGGCGGCAGGCGCAGTACTCGCTGGAGCACCAGAGGAAGAAGACCCAGCAGCAGCAGGGGAGTCCTTCAACGCCTTCAGCGCGCCGCTGGCAGCCAAGCTTTCATACGTTTCCATATCTTCGACCGTGTACGCCAAGACGCCACCGACAGGGATGTCCGCGGTCCCTTCTGGGAGCACAATGTGCGCGAGCACAGCTTCGTCCTGCATTTCGTAGTCGACCACGGCTTTGTCGGTCTCGATTTGGCACAGCACATCGCCCGCCTGGAGCTGTTCGCCCTCCTTCTTGAGCCACGACGAGATGTTGCCGACAGTCATCGTGGGCGAGAGCGCCGGCATCGTGAGCTCTTCGACGCCATCCGGCAGCGACGCAAATCCCCGCTGCGCGAGCAGCTGGGCTGAGCGGCTCACGAGTGCGGAGCGGGTGGTGACATTGTTCAGCAGCAGCGCACGCTGGCGCCAAAGGAGCGCGCGGGTTGGCGCAGCGACAGCAGCAGCACGATGCATCGTTCTTTACTAAGCAAACGAGTGGGGGGATCCGTGGAGTTCGCTTCGTCACGCGCTCTTCCGCTTCTGCGTCACGCGTTTCTCAGGGCTAATGACCTCCTCCTCCCCACACACACCCACACACCAAGCACCATTTGAGGGCGGGTTTGGGTGGGTTTGGGTCGTGCAACCCGTCCATATTTTGATGGATAATCTCGGGTTCAACCCACCCGTCGACCCATGGAGCATCACAAGTGGATCTGAGTCACGAAACCCGACCTGTCTAACCGAATGTTTATTTTAGGACAGATTGATTGTCCTGTTGTTGTTGCTGGACGAAAAGTCGCGTGTGTTTGCATCGGTGGCAAGGGTGTTCGCAGTGGTGGAGCTTTTGTCAGAATGGTGCGTGGGTCGCTTGCGATGGCTGCGCTTCTCTTGCTGCTGCTGCTGCTGCGTGTGTGAATACACTGATGGATGCTTTCGTCGTTTGTGTGCAACATTGGAACATGGCGACGTAGACCGACGCGATTGTGTGGAAGTGCGTGACCGAGACCGACTTGGAGCAACTCGCAGAGCGACACAGTCTCGACGAATGCA
Organism: Globisporangium heterothallicum; assembly: GCA_023334155.1. Classification (NCBI taxonomy): domain Eukaryota; phylum Oomycota; class Peronosporomycetes; order Pythiales; family Pythiaceae; genus Globisporangium; species Globisporangium heterothallicum. The sequence continues at coordinate 2,651 of JAASGH010000007.1, read as the reverse complement.
AGAGGTATGCTGGCATGTGTGTGTACAGGAAGGATCTGCTCGTTTCATCTATGACGAAGTGCGCGGTCCCCAGTGCTCTGGAACGTATTTGTCGCTGGGCATGCAGCACGTACGCTCACTACAGATGACTGCGATGAGTGCGCAGTGCTTTAGCAGCGATTTTGAAATTGGACCCCGGCGATGAAAAAATGGCGTTCTTGCTCGATTTCCATTTACACAATTACTCATATCCACACAGACACACACCCTTGTTCCTTGTATACATTTTGCTGCACACTGTTCAAATGGTGGTGGACTCCATGGCGCTCTCGAACCGCTGTAGTGCTTCCTTAACGCTCGTCCTCCTTGATGTTCCAATCCCCTCTCTCTTTCACATTTTGCAGGCAGCAGAGCTTCACGCTTCCCCAGACGTCGGTGCTATTGGGTATGTGCCAGACGCTCATGGAGGCGGACTTTTCGCCAACCAGCACGACGGATTTGAAGTCGAGCTTCTCGCACTTCCAGACGCTGCTGCTCACTCATAGCGTCCAGCGCTCGCCAAAGAGGTACCTCTACTCCATCTGCACATGTGCATTCCCCAAGAATTGCTGACGATCGCTTTCAATGAACATTGTGACAACAGCGTCGGCATTTTTAGTCCCCAGGAGGTTGAAGCCATTGTGGATTTCGTGACGCACACGTATTTCCGTCATTTCCACCTTTACAAAGGCATTTACACGCCCTACTGCCGCTCCCACGCACTGCAGAAACCCGTGAATAGCGTGCAAGTGCCCCGCCATCCGCAACCACTGTCCGCCGCAATCCTGCACACGGAACCTCCTGCTGCAGCGCCGCCATCACCAGCATCGGACGCGGAGTGCACTGATGAAAATGCACCGCCTTCAAGCGAATAAGAACAGAAAAAGAGAATCCTCTCCTTCATGCTAATATAAGTTACCAAATCACGCAGGAAGCTGGCTAATCGAACAGACCGCGGTACTTGGTCTGCGCCAACTGCACAAACTGATCGTACGTCTCAAGATCAAAGTTCTCGCCAAACAAAGTTGCCTTGAATTCTTGGATCGTCTCGCTGTCCACAACGCGTCCAATCACTTCGACCACTTGGCTGTAGAAAGAAGGGGGTGCGTGCATATTCAGAAGATCCCAAAAGTGTTTAGAACAGCTAGCTTTCTTTGCGCCAGAGCATAAAGTGGCGCGGGTGTACAAGTGACGAACCTGCTGTAGTCGCTACCTGGCGCTGGGTTCACCTTCACAATGCCTCCATCCTACAAAAATACAGCAGCGACGACAAAATACGCAAGTAAGATACAAATCACTACAAAGCGCACGACAGAAAGGAACCAACAACGTACGGAAGTGCGCAGAACGACAGCCGTTGGCATGTGGCTCTCGACTGCTCCCACGAGCGCGACCGTGCGGCCGATGTACGCGCCGAGGGTCTTCTTGTTCACGCGTGGCGCGGTGCCTCCTTCTCCGTAGCTCATGTTTGCTTGCCTGCTGTCCGCTTCTCTGCAACTTTTGCTGTCGTCGCGCTTTTCGCTTCTGGACTCGACTGCTCGACTGTTTTTGGCGCCAAAAAGGCAGAAAAAGAGGGAGTCAACATTTTGGAGCCAACACTTTCCCGCCAATAGTAGAGCGAGGAATGCATTTCACAAATGCGATTTGCTGTAATTTGAGTGTCTTTTTGGCCAATGCTGTTGCACTGATGTCTCACCTGATCGGATCTGATCCGATGAGGTTGGAAACAGACTTTCACAAAAAGGCTGCACACTCACAAAGAGTGAAAGATTCATGCGATGCAGATATTTTGACCACATAGAAATCTGTTTCGCACATCTGACAACGTTTAAAACACTTTTTGTACACATCCCTAAGATTCCATTTCGCTTTCTTCTTCGTGGCAACTTCTTGACTACGACGATCAAAACCCACACACATCTCATACGACAACGTCCCAGAAGCTGGTCGAGTAGATTGGACAGTGCGCAATCATTGTGCTTTGAAAAAGCACATGAAGCACATGAGGAGAAGTAAATGCAATCAAGCCAGTAGAAGAGTGCTACAATTTATTACACTCAACTGCGAAAGACGGATCTATGAGCAAAATGTATCATCATACTTCACTGTCGTGGCTTCAGCAGAATCGTGGGCAATAGTGCGATTCGCTTCAGCCACTTCTAAACGAACATGTACTCTTCACGGCGTTGTGTTGCAGCACCACAAATATACGCTCCCGGTGGCAGCCTAAGGGGGATGAACTTGGTGGCTGATGACTTTACACAGTTGGCTTGCTTCCAAGCCGTCTCCCTCCTATTCAGAACGACTGGCTCTGTAACCGGACTCTTCCGAGTTACGCAGCACGGCACGCGTGTGAGGAAGCGTGTACAACGACTTCTCTCAAGGACTCTCTTCCGAGAGCTGTTGCCTGCTTCCTGCTGTGCAACAATCGGTTACCTATAGGTCTCTATAGAGTAGCCGTCGATAACCAAAGACTTTAGTTAACGGTAAAAATGGAACTGTGTATTTGTTGGGGGTTGCCTCTGTAGGACAACCTGAGTTATCTTGAGTTCACTATCTAGCATAGTGAACTTCCGTTTCTTTCAATGTGAACCGAAGTGAATGGCTCTGAATGACCGTATGCATGTGGTGCT